>CAUYON010024140.1:0-36156 GCA_963573935.1 Arctocebus calabarensis | reverse complement strand
TTAAGGTTGGTAAGCAGCTTGGTAGCAAAAATAAGACTTTCTTGAAAAGACAGAAGAATTGGACTGTAGCTTGTAGACATGTTCCTTTTTTCCACTTTGTCATTGAAAATTGAAGAATCACTTTTAACTTTTTGAGGTGTGAGTGTCCAAAGAATCAGCGAGGACTATGTTTCTGGAATTTCAATAAGGATGCTTAATCTTAAAAATAAAAATAATTTAAAAAATCAAAAAAAAAGAATGCTTCTAAGATTTCACCATTAAGAATAATCTTCAAAGTATCACAAGAATGGAAAAGAATCCAATGTGCTCAATACTAACATGAAACCAGTAGATGAACAAATCAAACAAATACCTACTCACCAAGAAAAAAAACACAGTTAAACCCAAGTGGGAGGGAGCAGGGGAGGGAGAGAGGAGAGGGGAGGAGGGAGGAAGATTGGTGTGCTCTCACCTAACAGGCACGATATAGAGCTATGTGACATACCATCTGGGTGAAGGGCACAACTACAACTTGGACTCTACCTAATAAATGCAAACAATGTAACTGAACTGTCTGCACCCTCATATTAATCTGAAATTTAAAAAAAAAAGAACATTAATCTTCACTGGCTAGACATGGTAGCTCATGCCTGTAATCCCAGTTCTCTGACTGGCCAATCTCTGGTGGATTGCTTGAGCTCGAGAGTTTAAGATCAGCCTGAAAAGCAAGACCCCTGTCTCTACTAAAAATAGACAAATTAGCAGGGTGTGCTGCTGCACATCTGTAGTCCCAGCTACTCAGGAGGCTGAGGCACAAGAATTATTTGAGCCCAGGAGTTTGAGTAATGATAGCATAGCTCTCTACCCAGGGTGACAGAGTGAGTTTCTGGCTCAAAAAAGGAAAAGGATAATGCTCACTGTAGGATTTTGTTTTGTTTCATTTTGTCTGATTAAGGAAATGTCCTTCAATATTTAGCTTCAAGCAACTTTTTAAAATCATAAATAGGATTTGAATTTGTCACATGTTTTCTGTTGACTTCTCATCTAACCTTAAAGGTCAGTTTTCCTACTTCGAATCAGTTACCACCCACCCATTCACCTACTTTGTACCTTCCTAATTGGGGATACTACTGTCTCCTCACTTGTTTTTACAAGTTTCTATCTTTTCAAAACATTCATTTGTTGCTATTTTTATTATTTCAGGTAGAGAATGAAAATAAATACATACATTAAATCCATAATCTTTAACTGGACATTTTCCAACCTTAAATTTCTTCCTTCATATTGAAGTTCAATGCTAAAATTCATCAATATCATAACCCTCCCTGTCAAATATTCTCCCCAACTTACATACTATGTTCACCCTTTGCAATTTATATACTGCTGTTGTCTATCAGTTAACTCAAACATTTTAATATCCCAAATTAAGACACTATTGTTTTAAATAAGATTCATTGGATCACCAATATTTTGGGCCACAAGAGCTTTTCTTTCAGACCTTACTTCTGGAGGCATTTTTTTCTCATTACTTTAGAATCACAGTCTCAAAGTATGGATTAGGGACCTATAAGGACTCTAAGACCCTTTTAGGGGCCCACAAGGTTAAAACTACTTTCATAATAATACCAAAATATCATTTGTCTTTTTCACTGTGTTGATGCATACATTGATGGAACAAAAGCAATAGTATGTAAAACTTCTGGTGCCTTAGCACGAATCAGGGCAGTGGCTTCAGACTGTGCTGGTAATCATTGTGTTCTTCACCTCCACACGTTCACAGTAAATTCCTACAATGCCAGCTTTTCTTAACAATGTGCTTGGTGAAGCAGAAAATAAATATATTAATTTTATTATATTTAGACCTTTAAACAAAGTCTTTAATATTCTCTGTGACCAAATGGGAAATACAAAAGGCACTTCTGCTGAATAAGTATGATGGTTGTCTCAAGGCAAAACACTTGTATATCTGAGTTGCAAGCTCACATAACAGGTTTTTGCCCAGAACACTATCTTTTCTTAAAGAAATGATTGACAGATAAACTATGGCTATTCAGACTTGGATAATTGAGAGATATGTTCTCAAAATTGAATAAAGTAAGCCTGCTACTTTAAGGAAAACAACTGACATAATTTGTGGCCGATGATAAAAATTGAAGTTTTCAAGCAAATATAAGAACTTTAGAAAACTCCTATTAACCAGCTCGGCGCCTGTGGCTCAATGGGCTAAGGTGCCAGTCATGTACACCTGAGCTGGCGGGTTCGAATCCAGCCTGGGCCCGCCAAACAACAATGATGGCTGCAACCAAAAAAAAAAAAAAACGGCCAGGAGTTGTGGCGGGCACCTGTAGTCCCAGCTACTTGGGAGGTGGAGGCAGGAGACTCACTTAAGCCCAGGAATAGGAGGCTGTGAGCTGTAATGCCACAGCACTCTATCTGGGGACAGCTTGAGGCTCTGTCTCGAAAAAAAGAAAACATCTATTAACCACTTTGAGTTTGACAGCTTCCCAATACTTGAACTTTGCTTATGAGAACACTTGGTGATGAAATAAGTGTACTTTTTGTGTAAATGTTTGGAACATCTACATAACTCAGTGAAACAATATTTTCAAACCAGAAAAAAAAAAAGAGGATAGTTGAAATTTTTCAAATTAGTGTTCTGGGTAAACACTGGGCTTAACAAAGAGAAATCATCACCAAAAGTATGTTTCTATTTTGAAAAATTGATTTGGTTTCTTTTATATATTTCTGCCTATTTTGGATAGTTCCTTATTGCTTTTTCATTTTGGTGGGATACTTGAGTGCTTCTTTAAATTTTATATATAATTATTTAATATATTTCATCTGATAATTTCAAAATCTGGATTCATCAGCAGTCTAAATACTTTGTTTATTATTTCTACTGACTCTTAGTATGTGAAACAGAAGTTTTCATTATGTCATTTTGGTTGAGTTTACATTTAGTATGTCTTTTTCTTTTTTATAAAGTCCCTCTTATAATTGTATCTTGCTCCCAAAAGGTGTGTCATACCCCTGACCCCCCAGCCCTCTCTCTTCATCCTTCTCTCTGCTTTCCCCTTCTCCCACCCCCCATCATATACTAGGTCATTAATTGTTCTCATATCATAATTGAGTACATAGGATTCTTGCTTCTCCATTCTTGTGATGCTTTACTAAGAATAATGTGTTCGACTTCCATCCAGGCTAATACAAAAGATGTAAATCTCCATCTTTTTAGTGGCTGAGTAGTATTCCATAGTGTACATATACCACAGCTTGCTAACCTATTCCTAGGTTGGTAGGCATTTAGGCTGTTTCCACATTTTGGTGATTGTACATTGAGTTACAATAAATAGTCTAGTGCAAGTATCCTTTTGATAAAATGGTTTTTTTTTTTCTTTCTGGGTAAATGCCTAGTAATGGGATTGCAGGATCAAATGGGAGGTCTAGTTTGAGTTCTTTGAGGGTTCTCCACACTTCCTTCCAAAATGGTTGTATTAGTTTGCAGTCCCACCAGCATTGTAAAAGTGTTCCCTTCTCTCCACATCCACACCAGCATCTGCAGCTTTGAGATTTTATGATGTGGGCCATTCTCATTAGGGTTAGATGGTATCTCAGGGTGGTTTTCATTTCCACTTCTCTAATAATTAGGGATGATGAGCATTTTTTCATATGTTTGTTAGCCATTCGTTGTTTTCTTTAGAGAAGGTTCTATTCATCTCTCTTGTCCATTGATATAAGAGATTGTTGGCTTTTTTCATGATGATTAATTTGAGTTCTCTGTAGATCCTCATTATCAAGCATTTGTCTGATTCAAAATGTACAACTATCTTTTCCCATTGTATAGGTTATCTGTTTGCTTTGGTTGTTGTCTTCTTAGCTGCTCAGAAGCTTTTCAGTTTAATTAAGTCCGATTTGTTTATTTTTGTTGTTGTTGCAATTAACACAGAAATCTTCTTCATAAAGTCTTTCCCCAAGCCAATATTTTCCAGTGTTTTTCCCATGCTATCTTTGAGGATTTTTATCATTTTATGCCTTAAATTTAGGTCTTGTATCCATAGTGAATCAATTTTTTTGAGTGGAGAAAGGTGTGGGTCCAGTTTCAGTCTTTTACATGTATACCTTAAGGAATCCTGAGGTGCTAATTGAGGTTGCCTTCCTCCAGAACAGGTTTCCCTCCCTTACTCTGGGGGCACTAAACCTAGGGCTGCCTTATCCTCCTTCCAGTTCCATCGACTGGCCTTGCATTGAGCCCAAAGCTTAGACCCACTGCTTTGTTTAGCAGGGATAATGTTTTCCTGTGCCTGGATGAAAAACAGTCTTGTTTGGGAAACTAGAATGTCCAATTCTGGATAATAAGTATAGCTCTGGGCTTGACTTAGCAGCGAATCTTCTCCTCTTCCATCTTCATTCTGCTTCAGGTTAAAAGGCTGCATTGAGAAAGAAGGAGTAGTTGGCTTCCTCCTTGATTTGTTCCCTGGTGCTTCTCTTCTCCCCCTTCCTCTTCCCTCTCCACAGCAGATGTGTTGAAGCCCTTAGGGCCAAAGCAGGAAAATGGCAAAGAGGAAATGACTTTACCTGAACCGTATTTCCTCATAATCTGAGGGTAATGCACTCTTCAAAGGTTACTATCACTAGACATGTTGCTCTTGCAACTTCTAGCCCCATATGGGTGCATTTCTAACATGAATGGTTATTTGTGATTCCTCACAAGGTCTTTGGGTACCAGTGGTACAACACCAGGCTCTGCGATATCCTCATTCCTTCCAGACAGCAGATTAAACCACAGCCCACACATCAAAACTCTCCAGATGCCATAGTAATCCTCCTCACTAGATCTCAGATAAAGAAGAAAGTATAGAAGGGGGAATTATGGCACTGTTTTCTCCAAATGATACCTCCTTACTAAATATTTTTCCTCTAATCCCTGTTCATATCATTGATCTACTGTGTCATGGAGCTGGTTCTCAGAATATTCTTGTTCTCTTTGGTACCTATTATGTTGGTGCAGCCAAACTAAGGGGAAAGAATTTAAGCCCAACATCCTGTGGATTCATCAAAAGAATGTTTTATCTGAGCTCTAGCTGGTTTTAGGTTACCCTACTGGAGGAAGAAGAAACATGTTCTAATAATTTAACATAAGGTAACTTATTTAAACACCATAAATATATGATAAAGTGACTTATGAATAAAGCTGCAGTATTTGTTTAGTCATATGCTGAAGGCTCTGAGCTGTGAAGAACAGTGCAGCCATAAATCAATGTCATTCCTGAAGAACAATTGCCAAGAATACTATAGCAAAGGATCTGACTTCTTCACCACACATTGTGCTCCAAGTATCATAATACATGAGTGTGTCCAAGCCCACTTTCACTTCATTTGGATGCACATGAGGCCATTTATTCCTCCAGATACACATTGTATAATTATTTTCTGCTCTAGTAAATTAATAGCTTAATTAGCACCTTAATTTGATTTTAAAGACTGAAAAATATAAGTGATAGTGCATTCTTAGGAAAAAGTATATTCTACTCTTTCACATTTTGTGTCTAGTTCCTAAATATGAAAACAGTACAATTTTTTTACAAAAATGGAAACAAGCAATATCTACTAAAAGCTATTTTAGGCAATTAGGAGGAATTCTCTTATTTACATTAGAGGAGAAATAGTACAAAAGTAACTGAACACTTGCCAGAATAATTAGCACTTATGGCTCATTTAAATTATGCACACATTGCCATTTTAATGTATTTTTTAAACACCCACTTGTAATCCTATTTTATTCTTGGGAGAAAATTAATAGCTTTCTAGGAGGTATGACTAGTAAAATCAGATTTGTTTCCTGTTTTCTTGGAAAACATAAATCTTCCTATTTTATAGATCTACTTTTAATAATAATTAAAAACATAAAATAATAATAATCATACTTTGCATTTATACAACACTTCTGCATGAGATCTAGAGACATTCTTTTATGTAAGATAATTCCTCTGGAAGAATATTATGCTATTTCTTCATATTCACTATATAATGTGTTCACTCTAGGGATCATCTAATATTAATAATAAGAGGATTAAGACTGTGATTTTCTTTGTTCAGCTGAAGACCAGAGTTACACTCTCAAAACAAATTCAGGGCATGAATTTTATACATTTTCTTCTAAATTTAAAGTCTCTGAAGATTAGTCACAAAGTAGTGATTAATAAGAAGTGCATGTATAAGCACTTTTTGTATCCTAGGAGCTAAAAGCAGGAAACAAAGAGAAACAATAGTCATTTTTCTTTTTGAAGACGTTATGTGCAGAAGATTTGGTCATGAGGACAGCAGATCCACTCATCTGAAAGCTATAATCCAGACTAACAAAAATCTTTATCCCCAAAATGTAACAACATCCACAGCTCAGCTAAGTAGCATGCTATGTCTCACTCAGACTTCAGAATATATGAAAAACAAACACAACCTGTCCACAGTTACCCTGTGCCAGATCTGCTCCAGGCCCCAACCAGATGCCATGTGAAAATGCGAAAGCAACTGACAAGGCAGGAGCCCTCCAGAGGCTTCCAGTCTATTGAGAAGGATGACTGGTACATAGGTGATTAGTATGTCAAAGTAAAGTCAGAAAATCCCTTAGAGAGAATCAATGTGCTGAGAATATTCACAGAAGGGAGTTATTACTTTTGCAAGGAGAGACCAGAGAAGTCCAACACTGACCTCAACCAAATGGCCAACTAATGCCACAGACGTGAATAGACCTCAGGAAAGGCCCTTTCAGGCTAAAGTGAACTTTGTCATAATCATTGTGCAGGGATGCAGGCCTACCTGTTTCAGGTAACCTCCGCTTGCATAAACTATACAAAAATAAAATAAGGGTGGGGGGAGGATGGATGGAGGGAGGGTAATTGGTGGGACCACACCTACAAGGGTACATGTGAAATTTACTAAATATAGAATGTAAATGTCTTAACACAATAACTAAAAGGGTGCCGTGAAGGCTATTTTAACCAATTTGATGCAAACATTTCAGATTGTATATAAAACCATTGTACCCTATGATTGCATAAATGTACACAGCTATGATTTAATAAAAAATTAATGATAATAAAAAATAAAATAAAATAAGGGGTTGTCTAAAAGCAGAAAACAGTGAGTCAAGGTCTGAAAATGTGATCAAGTTATTCAAAAAGACAAAAGCAGAGACACTGGTCAAATAACTAGCCTCACATGCCTCACTTTACATTGGGCCTCTTCAGTTCTAGATCCAAGTCTTAAATAGGCGAGTCAGAAAGCGCGATCTACTTCCACAGGACCTTGAGATGTGGTGTTAGGAAGCTGCCGCGTGAGGCAGGAGCTTGCACGTCATACGACATGTCTGTGCTCTCCCTGAGAATAAGGAACAACGAGCACATAAATTGAGACCAGGTGAAAGGAGAAAACTGCACTGTTAGCTTGATAAGCCCAAGGTCTTCTGCCTTCCATTAGCATCTTTGTTGCCCTTTTGCTTTGAAAGAAAAAACATTAAACATGATAGTACCATCTTTATTTTGGAGATTCTTTCCCTTTGTAAGATGATCTATAATCAAATTACAATTATGGAAATACATGACCAAAGGCCTTTAAATTATTCATTCATTTTCAGGATATGTGTGCAGGACTAATATTCATATTATTTTATCATTTTTTGACAACAAAATAATGTATAAACTTTTTTCAAATAATAATTTTTGCTAAACTATAAAGATCTGACTACAGTATTTTAAAATAGCTCTTCCAGCACATGTAGCTACTAGTTTGTGAGCTGATTTAATTTGACATGTGAAAATTAATCAACATTTCATCTGCAATCCATGCATGTAATTTCATTGATTTCAGTGGAATCTATCTTCAAGGGCCAAGAGTAGAATCACTCCATAATCATCTTTACCAATCTAGTTGTTATATTTATTGTGAAAGCCACACATAGTGATGTTTTGAAACTCAGAGTGCATACACTTATTCTATTGGATTTATTCCTTCCCTGTGCAGAATATGAAATCCATCATGAAATTTGTAATATAAAATAACCAGAATAAGTATTTATCTGAATTGATAGTGAAAACTCCCAAATATTTCAGAGGGAGATACAAGTTTATGTTTACTTCTTCAGTATATAATCTGGGATGGAGTCAATGACATCTGATCATCCTCTCCACGACTCTATTATTACCATGCAGTATTAATACTAATACACACTAACATATGTAAACCTTACATTGTGGTCTCATCCTTCAAGATAATGTTTTAAGCTTTCATAATTCTATCCCTGATCCTTTTCCAAAATTTACTCTGCCATTTACCTCTAGCCACAGTCAACCAATATAACATGGAACTTCTTTAGATGCTCAACCACTGAAAAGGGCACTTCCCACTTCAAAAACCAGAAGAATAGATAATAAAATAAACAGTATCCAGAAAATTAAACCAGTTCACAGAGCTCTTGTCTAATAAGGCATCAGTTAAAATTACTCAAGCCCTTATCAAAATAAATTGAGCAGGATGCATACATTCAAAATGTCATAAAATCTTTTTCCATTATTTTTCTTCAGGAAATAACTACAAAGTCTGACATTCCTTTTTGTATGTACACATGAAAAAGACCCCAGGACTATGTGTGGGGGAATCAGAAACATTTTAAATTTTTTTCTGCTATTAAAACCTGCCATGAGACAACCAATAATCTTTTTTTTTGAGACAAGCCTCAAACTGTCACCCTGGGTAGAGTACCGTGGCATCACAGCTCACAGCAACCTCCAACTCCTGGGCTCAAGCAGCCTCCCAAGTAGCTGGGACTACAGGCACTCGCCACAACACCCTGCTATTTTTTGGTTGCAGCTGTCATTGCTGTTTGGCAGGCTTGGGCTGGATTTGAACCCACCAGCTCATGTGGCTGGCGCCCTCGCCACTTGAACCACAGGCGCTGAGCCAACAACTGATAGTCTTAATAAACTAGTGAAGATCTGACTACAGTATTTTAAAATAGCTCTCCCAGCACATGTAGCTACTAGTTTGTGAGCTGATTTAATTTGACATGTGAAAATTAATCAACATTTCATCTGCAATCCATGCATGTAATACTTAATAAACTACTGACACCAAGAATACAATCTTCAGAAGGCAACAGACACTAAAATCAGCTCATATCACCCAATTTTTTTCTATTAAAAGCTTCTATTCCTTCTACAAAAATTAAGTCAAAATGGATCACAGACATCAGTATAAACATAAAACTATAAAACTTGTAGTGAGAATGGCCCATATCACAAAGTCTTTAAGCTGAAGATGCTGGCGTGGATGTGGAGAGAAGGGAACACTTTTACACTGCTGGTGGGACTGCAAACTAATATAATCTTTTTGGAAGGAAGTACGGAGAATCCTCAAAGAACTCAAATTAGACCTCCCATTTGATCCTGCAATCCCATTACTAGGCATCTGCCCAGAAGAAAAAAGAAAATGTTTTATCATAAGGATATTTGTACTAGACTAGTTATCACAGCTCAATTTGCAATCACCAAAATGTGGAAACAACCTAAGTGCCCACCAACCTAAATGCCCAGGAAAGGATCAACAAGCTGTGGTATAAATATACCATGGAATACTATTCAGCCATTACAAATAATGGAGACCAAAAAAAATAATAATGGAGACTTTACGTCTTTCGTATTAACCTGGATTGAATTGGAACACATTCTTCTTAGTAAAGCATCACGAGAATGGAGAAGCAAGAATCCAATGTACTCAATTCTAATATAGTGGCTCATAGGAGTAGGGTACCGGCCCCTCATGCCAGAGGTGGAGGGTTCAAGCCCAGCCCTGATCAAAAATTGAAAAAAAACCCAGTAGATGATCTAACACATACCGACATATGAGAATATTCAAATCAATTCAAGGTAGGGGGCGAGGAAATAAGGGAGTAGGGAGAGAGGAGGAGGAAGAGGGATGGGGGTGCTCCCACTTAAGGGGCACAACATTAGGGGGTATGGCATACCTCTTGGGGGCAGGACACAATTTTAAGGCAGTCACTCTGGAAAACAATTTGGCAACATGGGAGGCTGAATTATGACCTCCCCAAAATGTCTAAGTCCCAATCTCTGGAACCTTGGAATATGTGCAGATGTGATTAAGTTAAAATCCTAAGGTAAGAGAAGGAAGAGCAGAGAGAGGAAAGGGGGTAATGGGGTGGGGGGTCTCAGTGTGTGACACCCTTTGGGGGGCAAGACACAAGCATAAGCGGGACTTTACCTAACAAATGCAATCAGTGTAAACTTGTTTCTGGTACCTTCAATGGATCCCCAACAATAAAAAAAAAAAAAGTAAAAAATATATATATCCTAAGGTAAGGAGATTATCCTAGATTATGTAGGTGGGTGTAATATAACTACGTGAGTCCTTACCAAGTGAAAGGAAGGAGATCAGAGGGAAAAGAGGCTGCCGCAAAGCTGGCTTTGAAGAAGCAACCTCTAGGCACTGAAGGAGACAAGAAAAAGATTCTCCCTTGGAACTGCCAGAAGGAATCAGTCCCTACTGACCCTGTAAGGCTCATTTCAGACTTCTGACCTCTCGAACTGTGAGAGAACAAATCTGTGTTGCTGTAAGCCGTTAAGTTTGCAACCACAGGAAAGTAATACAGGCTGTGTTTTAGGAAACTAAATTCACAACTGCCAGATGACACAGTAATTTATCTCAGAGAAAAGAAACTTTTGTTCACACAAAAACTTGGACACAAATAGAGAAGTCTTTTTTTGTAACAGTTAAAACTGCAAACAGCCCAGATATCCTTTAACAGGTGGGTTAAACAAACAGTGGTCTTCGTACACACTGAAGAATTATTACTCAGCGATAAAAAGGAATGTATTACTGATGCATGCAAGAACTCAGATGAATGTCAAGAAAGCTAAATTGAGTGAAAAGAGCCCATTCTAAAAGGTTACAGATGTAAAATTCCACCTTTCATTCTTGAAATTACAAACATATAAAATTGAAGAACAAATTAGAGACAAAAAGCGTGCAGGAGGGTGGGAGGTAGGTGTGATTATGAAAGGACGACAGAAAGGATCCTTGTAATGATAAAAGTGCTTAGGATCTTGACTGTACCAAGCTGTGCAAACCTATACTTGTGATAAAATTACAGAGAACAAAATACACACACACAGATAAAACCAGGGAATATGAATAAGAAAGGTAGGTTATATCAGTGTCAGTATCTTGATTGTAAACTAAGGAAGCGGTACAAGGGATTTCTCTGTATTAATTTTTACAACTGCATGTGAATTTACAATTATCTCAATAAAATTCAATAAAAGAGGCACCTATTGAAGAAGGAAATCCTATCATTTCCAACACGGATAAACCTGAAGGATATTATGTGAAGTGAAATAAGCCAGGCAGGGAAGGACAAACATGGCGTGATTGCACCTAGATGTAGAATCTGAGAAGGATGAACTCATAGAGGCAGAGAATAGAATGGTGGCTACTAGGGGTTCCGGAGATATTGGTGAATGGATACAAAATTGCAGTTAGACAGTACAAATAAGTTTAAGAGAGCCATTGTACAACACTTAATAACAATGTATTAAAACTTGAAAATTGCTGAGAGTACATTTTAAGTGTTCTTGCTGCAAAAAATTAAAGTCTATGAGGTATTGCAAATGTTGATTAGTTCAATTTAGCCATTCCACGATGGATACATATTTTGAAATATCATATTGATAAATATATTATAAATATAAATAATTTTATTTGTCAATTTGAAAATAGATAAATTTTAAAAGGCATTTATTACCAATAGCATACTAAAATAATCTCTTTCTCTTTAATAGGCATTTTATGTTCCTCTTCCAGCCAAATATTATTAGTATTTAATAGAACTACTTTTTATATCTACTATTTATAGTATATTGATATATGTAAAAATTTTAGTGATAGAGGAAAACCACCCTTACATCAGATATGATGTCATACTCCAAATATTTGATTTTATTTTTGCCATGTATTCATCACTGAGTGCCCTATTCTACTACATCCTTCATCTTACGATCTCTAGTAGATTGGTGGTTAAGATCTTCAGTTCTAAAATCAGATCATTGGAGTCATACCCACTTCACTATTTACAATTTATGTGTCTTTAAGTTCTCCATGACTCAGGTACCTCAACTGAGAAATTGGGTAAAAGCTAACACTTATTTTAAAGGGTCATTGTAATAATTACATGAGTTAATGTGTACATACATATAAAGATGACACAGAGTCTTACACAAATTAAGTACTCAATAAATAATACTTATTATTCTAGTATGCAGGCAGTCCCTGGGTTATGAACAAGGTGGTTCTGTAGGTTTGTTCTCAAGTAGAAATTTGTACATAAGTTGTAATAGGCACATTTACCTATTACCTGTAATAGCCTCTGTTCATAAGTGCGAGTCATACATCAACCAGATGTTTGTAACTCGGGGACTGCCTTTATAACATTATTCTTGCAATTTTGCCACCACCAAAATGCATATTATGATTGCACATAGACAGGATCCACAGATCTACAAAAAGAGACTATAGGGTGCAGCCCATTCCATACAAGGGAGCATCATCCTTGCAATGGCATGAATGCAACCCCTCGATGCCAATCAAATGACTAATTCCTGGAGATCTCCCTTATATTCCGTACTAAGAAATATATTGATTTGCTGTGTTCCTTCCTGTCTGGATGCCCATTCCCCACATTCCTATGATACAAACTGGTCTCTTTGATTAAGCTGAATGTAGGGTGCCTCCAACAAAATATGTTCTGTTCTTGTGTTTCATTTCTAACTTGTGGGTTTGGAACTTGCAAGAGATGGTTTACAATTTTAAGAGAAAAGGCATAGGTGGATATTTTTTAATTATGGTTTTTAAAAAAGTATGTAATATTAACTATTGTAACCATTTGTAAGTGTACAGTTCAATACTGTTAAGTAGGCAGCGCCTGTGGCTCAGTGAGTAGGGTGCTGGACCCATATACTGAGGGTGGCAGGTTCGAACCCAGCCCCTGCCCAAACTTCAACAACAACCAAAAAAAAAATAGCTGGCATAGTGGTGGGTACCTGTAGTCCGAGCTATTCAGGAAGCTGAGGCAAGAGAATCCCCTAAGCCCAAGAGTGGGTAGTTGTTATGAGCTGTGACATTACAGCACTCTACCAAGGGCAACAAAGTGAGACTCTGTAAAATAGTGTTAAGTATATTTCTGTTATGCAACAGATCTCCCTAACGTTTTTATCTTGCAAAACTGAAAATCCATACTCCTGAAACAACTCCCCATTTATCCTCACTCCAGGCCCCAGAAACCACCATTCTACTTTCTATGAATTTGACCATTTCAGATACCTTACATAAATGGAATTATATATATTTGTCTTTTTGTGACTAGCTTATTCACTTACCATAATGTCCTCAAGATTCATCATGTTTGTTGTAGTGTGTGAAGGATTTCCTTTTTAAGGTTGAACAATATTCCATTGTATGTATATCTCACATTTCGTTTATCCATTTATCCATCCATGGACATTTGGATTATTTCCACCTCTTCACTATTGTGAACAATATTGCTATAAATATGGGTGTGAAAATACAAATTCAAGACTCTGTTTTCAATCCTTTTCAATACACACCCTGAAGTTGGACTGCTAGATCATATGGTAGTTCTATTTTTAATATCTTCCATAACAGTTTCACCATTTTATAATCCCACCAATAGTACACAAAGGTTCCAATTTCTCCACATCCTCACCAACACTTGCTATTTTCTGGTTTTAATTTTTGTAAGCAGACATTCTAATGGGTGTAAGGTGATATCTCATTGTGGCTTTAATTTTCATTTCTTTAATGATTATGATGTTGAGCATCTTTTCATGTGCCTATTGGCCATTTGTATATCAACTGTGGGGAAATATCTCCTTTGCCCATTTTTTAATCAGATTATTTGTTGGTTTTATTGTGTTGAGTTTAGGAGTTCCTTATATATTCTAGATAATATTAAAAGGATGTAACTTTGAAGACATAAATAAAGGGTTTTTTTAATAATATTGTGAGTCAAGAAATATTTAATTGATTATGTCAATAAGCTAAATGACTTTCATGTTCACTGAGGTTTGGGGCAGTGTCTTCTTAGCGCTCACTTTGTTGGCCTCTACCACACCCAGTCAGTGCTTTGCACCCAGGACCCACCCTGTAACCACTAGCAATTCATTCTCCTCCCCACTGAAAAGGCAGAAGTTCCAGTCTCTTCTTTCCCTGCTGCGTCTAACCAGTTTCCCAATAAGATCTATTTCATCTATGGCTAGGTAACCCCACAGGAACACAGTCAACTTTCTAGGATACCAGAGAAGCAAGAGATCCAAAAGCATAATTATTTTATAATTCAATGCTATTTTTGTTTTAAACCATTAGCTTATCAGTTCTTAGGGTCTTAAACTTCTTATTCCAACCCTAATTTTACCCTCAAATATTTTCCATGTCTCATTGTTCCCAAGTTCATGTTCTACTTTACCACTTACAGAACCTTCTCCTTTTAAACTGGCACCCTTGCCTCAAGCCTCCCCTCCTTAAAATCAGACCTCTGCTGTCTGGATTATCCTCCTCTAAAAGACAGATCTGTTTGCAGCAGTGGTTCTCAACCTTCCTAATGCTTCAGCCCTTTAACACAGTTCCTGTGGGTTGCGACCCACAAGTTAAGAGCCGCTGGTTTACAGTATCCCCCTGCTGAAAAGACTTGTATAATTTCCCACCACCTACATGGCCAAACCTAGATTCCTAACCATAAACTTTAAGGCTTTCTGAGATCTAAGCCCAACTACCTTTTGATCTGCTCTTCTCCTATGTCCTTCCATATGGCTTGCCAGGCTAGACAGCCTTCTCCCCATAGGTGGTGTACTGATACTGTTTCCTCAGACTGGAATTCCTAAACATTTCAACATTCTCCCACACAGGTCATGTACACTAAAAGTCCACATTTACTAATACTATTTCCTCAAGTTGGAATTCCTGACATCACCCCCCCAATATTTTCCAGTTTAACAATGATCCTAAAAAAAAGAAAAATCACTTCCTGATCTTAGATCAACAGAGAGTATTTGGGTTGAATTCAGGGACCATGGTGCTTGGGCAGCTGTGACAATCATCAGCTGTGATCCCAAACCTGGCCATCACACTGGCAAGCCCAAGAGCAAAAGGTTGTCAGATCTCCCAAATCTACCTCCTAGAATCATATGTAAATCTTCATTACCACACTCCCACTTCCCAGAACAACACCATCCCAGTTGCTGGCTGGTGCTCAAAAGGGAACAGGTCTGAGTTCTCGTTACATGTCCTGATTTGGGCTTTCTGAGTCATAATCAGACCTGGGCACACCCTCTATAACTTCTGGTGAGTCACTGGACTTTCTAGCATTATCCCAGAAAAATTACTGGTGCCAGATATGTGTTCTTATAATGTTAAGATCTATCTTCATTGTCTACTTATCAGACTTCCAGTTTCTATCTTAGGTTAAGCCATGGACAGTGAGACTGACACAGTGTGGCTCAATGTTACATGCAGCAAAATAGCTCAGAATGCACTATGGGGACACTACCATCCACATTCTATGCTGATAGAATTAGCTTCCTCCACTCTACATTTGAATCCTACTCCTACACGAAGCAGTTTAATAGTTGTAAGGACTAAAGTCATAACTCTGTGCAAATTCTTACAACCGCAAAGGAAGTCAGTATTATTTCTATATTATAACTAGGTAATTGAGTTCTGGAAATAAGGATTATTTTCTCCAGTAGCACCAATCAGAGTCCAAGTTTCCTTCCTTTTAGATAGAATTTTACTCAGAAGAACAGCTGGCCCTCTCTAGGAAGCCAGACAACCCCAGCTGGGGAAGATCATAATCCCTATATAGACTTCAGAATATGGGGTATCTGGGATGCTTCAAGTTCCCAGAGGTGGGGCTTGTCTTCATGTGACCTTGGCCCAGGCCATCCCGCTCCTCACCTGTGCTGTCACCAGACACTGGCTTATACTATCAGCAACTCTTTCAGGGCCACAGAAACAACCTGGAACAACCCAGGCCAAAGAAGAACTAAATCTGCAAGCATATTCTCATTTGATCAAAAGTTTAATTTCTTAGCCACCACTTTGAGTAAAAGACAGCATCCGGGTGAGATGTGTAGTTCAGCCGCTAACAATATGTGCCTTTGGTCACAGAATCAGGCTACCTGAAGAACAAGAAGAAATCAACTACTTACCTCACTCTTAGTACTCTCAGGATTGTCTGAACTGCACAGAACAACTGGGACCAAGCCTCCGTAACACCCAGGCATGAAGCAAGAATACAGAGCCACTGAATATTTTTAAGTCAGCATAAATTTTCAGGATATAATGACATTTGATAAAAGAGAAAATATGGCACTCTTAAGAGTCAGTGACTGTGTCAACAAAAAGATCTGTGCTAATATTTAGCCAACTTATTCCTTACTATTAACTGTCCCTCCCCACCTTGGTCCTGTTTAAGACATTCATTGTCAGATACAGTTAGGTTAGGTGCTGTCATTTTGCAGTTTGTTGCAAAATGACGCATTGAAATAGCTTTAACTCTCCTTCATTCTCACAATCAGATGGAATTTCCAGGATTTAAGAAGTTATTCACTATATATAGAAAAGCTTTCGTTATAATGTACTTATATAGACATTTTTTTAGGGGGAGAGGTAGCCGAAAGTCATGCATTAAATCAGAGCCTGAAGTATGTCATGAGAGGAGACTCCCAAACCCTGCTGTGTATGGTATTACAACACTGACATCTGTTGGCTACAAGTGTACTGAATTCTCCTTGTCTGGTCCTGTCCCCTCTTTCTCTGCAGCTTTCATAGCTCCTACTAAATCAATCTTACAATTCCCTAAACCATTTAAGGTATATCATATCCTTCATTCCTGATACTGTAGATTGCAAACTCAATCTTCATGGTTTCTTGTGTGTCAGCGTTTAATTCACTTAGGAAACAAGACTTTATGCCATTTTAATTCTTTTCTAAACCAAAATCAAACACCTGTTCATGCAATAGCCCCTTAATCCAGGCATGAGCTACACAAATAATTCCTACCTGTCCTTCAGATATCATATCCAATCAATCACAGTAGCTTAATAAATTTATGGATTCCAGCTCCTGGGTTACTCTTTGTTTTATCCAAGTTTCAAATATACCAGAAACGGCTATTCAGTCACCCAAGATTTGTGCTCTTCTTCTGTGGTGTGGAATTATTACATGGAAACAACCGTCCAGCCAGGAACTATATCTTGCAAGTCCCTGGTGTCTGGGGTGAAGAAGAGGATAAGTGTAAGTATAAGTGTAAGGAGGTCCTGCTCATGGAATTCAAGCTGATAATACTTGTACTGCTTAGTACTAATAAGCCAGTGGGCCTTCCTCAGGCTCTGTTTCATCCACCAGCTGAATGGAATAGACTTTTGGGTCTTAGAGGACCATGGAGCCACAAGATAGAATGAGCCTGGGTCTGTGAAGGAGTCCTTGGAAGGCTGTCTACGAGGAATACCAGTATTGGGGTCTGACACCTTTATTTTGTCAAACCAAGACAATTCTGGGCATATCCGTTATAATACCTATAACACTCTGACACTACCTAGTTCAGGCTACCATCATTCCTCCCCAGACCATTATAGGTGGCACCCAGCTGATCTCTGTGCCTTTGGCCTTATCTATGTCCCTCTCTAGAGTGTAAATTGCATGAGGCTGGAGGCTAGCTCTGCCTCATTCAGTGGATAGTCCCACCACATGGCACAGGGACTAACACGCAGCAAAAGTAACCAGAGTTGGGGGCTGGTGCAGTGGCTCACGGCTGTAATCCTAGAACTCTGGGAGGACAAAGTGGGTGGATTGCCTGAACTCACAGGTTCCAGAATGGCGTGAGCAAGAGTGAGACCCCATCTCTAAAAAACAGCCAAGCATTGTGGTGGATGCCTGTAGTCCCAGCTACTTGGGAGGCTGAGGCAAGAGGATCACTCGAATCCAAGAGTTTGAGGTGGCTGTGAGCTACGACTCTATGGCACTCTACCAAGGGTGACAAAGTAAGACTGTCTCAAAGGATAAATAAATATATATAGAAACGAAGGAAGGAAGGGAGGGAGGGAGGGAGGGGAAGGGGAAGGAAGGAAAGGAAGGAAAGGAAGGAAAGGAAAGAAAGGAAAGAAAAGAAAGAAAGAAAGAAAACTATGGTCTTTTCTTCCCAATTACTCCACTCCCAGTTTTAATTATATTACCTAGTGCTCCTCATCCTATCTCATATCCCACATAGACAAACACTCACAGAGGATTGACATGAGACCTTCTTTTAGTCCCTATTGCTGACAATTCCCCCGAAACTCCCCCCAGCCTTCCTACCAAGGTCCTCGCTGTTTCAAGCTGCTCATGGCAGAGGTTCCATGAACCACTCCCTAACGTCATCCAGGACTGACTGTTCAAAACCTAAGTTATGCTGTTGCCTCTGTACCTTGTCCTAGACTTTCTTGTGCACTTTCTGTGACTCTTTTGGTGCTGGTGCATGTTTCTTCTCACCTCCCTCGCTACATCACACACTCACTGAGGGACGAATAGAGGTTCATTCTTTTATAGTGCTCTTCCAAGGTTACAAATAAATGTCACCTGCTAAATTCAATACTTTTCTTTGTATAGTACTCTGCCTTGCATCTTCTGAGGTTCTTCTGGATCTAGCCTTTTTTTTTTTAGTGTGTATATCAATGTGAGGAATTTAGTGGAAATTATACATAAATCTAAATGGGGTAACAGTATATTTACAAAGAAAGTTATCTTTCTATTACCTCCTTTGTGGCTATGTTGTTTTCCATAAAGGGGAAATAGATTGTTAGAATATGAAATAAGCAATTAGGTCTAAAGTATCATTGTTAACAATTCAGTAGAACCTCTGTAAGTTGACCCCCCCCCCCAAGGGACTGTAACAAACTGGTCAACGTAAGGAACTAGACCTGCTGTACTGATACGTACATGTGGTACATGTCTAGTTTATGAGAATTAGGCCAACTTAAGGAAGTGGTCAGTGTAGGGAGGTGATCGGCTGTAGAAGCTGTACTTTAGTAACAATTACTAATTCCTTTTTTTCTTATTAAATCATAGCTGTGTACATTAATGCAATTATGGAGTATAATGTGTTGGTTTCATATACAATTTGAAATGTTTTCATCAAACTGGTTAACATAGTCTTCATGGCATTTTCTTAGTTATTGTGTTAAGAAATTTATATTCTATACCTAGTAAATTTCACACCTACCCTTATAAGATGTACTGGAGGTGTGGTTAATAATTCTTTAATGTCTATTAGATCAGTATTTAGCACACACAGTAACTGCTCTGTAAACATCTCATTTAATTCCAATAGCAAGCTTATAATATGATCTTTTTTTTTACATTAACAGCTTTTTCCTGAACTTCATTTCTTGAAATAGCCTATAACTTTGAAAGTGGGGTACACTTAAAATATCTTAAAATCTCCCTGCCAAGGACCTCCACAGACAAGGGGTTTGGTGAATGTGCCAGAACACAGTCATAGAAGAGGCAGCAGAGGGATCTACTGTGGGGAAGAGTCTCTTGCCAGGGTGGCTGCTGGGGAATCCTGGAGAAGAGACCTATTCCTAAGACAGCCACCATCATCACCACCATAACCCTCCTGCCCCTGTGTCCACTATACACCAGAATCTGACAGTGGGTCTGCCTAATTGCCGTGAGTTGTCTTACTACACAGACTCTACACACCCAACATTATGGGATGCGGACACACAGGCCAGCCCAGGACCAAAATCCTTCAAACCATCCAAGTAAGCCTTCCTCAAACAGACATAAACTAACTCACCAAGAAATTTGTTAAAGCTTTCAGGCATGCTTCACCCTGTTTTTTGAAAAATTTTTTTTCATTTTTGTGCTGTACATTATTACTTTGTGTGCAGGCATCATCTATAATGTACTGCACAAAAATAATTGATTACTCATGAGTGACAGAGTAATTGGCACTACCCTGGTTATTCAGCTATTTTTATCCATTATAATTACCAGCTTCAGTACACTAGACAGAATTTAATGTTCTTGAAAATTAATATTATCGAAGGACGTGATACAAAAGAATGTAATGTTCTTAAATTAAAAACTTGTCACATACTAATATAGTCTCACATTGTTGGGTATTTATCAACATTTTATTTTAATCATTTCAAACCCCTTTATCAAATTGCAGAGCCTGTAGCCCATGCCAATTCAGTATAACTGAATTTTAGTATGTTTACAGTCTGGGTTAGAGTTTGCCATAGTAATATTACATGTTTAATGCTGTGCATGTGTTAAAGACCTAGAATTTTTGCCCACTGACTGGAATTATAACTGTTTCTTGAAAACAAAATAAAAGGGAGTTATTTATATATGATCCTAGGTCCCTGATGTGCCAAGTCCGCATAAAATATATTAAATAAGCAAAATAATATGCAGCAATGATGTCTAAAATCTAGAAGAAATTCCATCTTCTCTAGAAGATGGCCTAGCTATGGCCTAGCTGTAATACAAGACAGAGACCCTCCCAAGAAAAAGGTGTGGTATGAATCTGGCCATTAATATCATTCTGCCCACGATGACAGGACCAAGACCAGACATCTCTAATTAGGTTTGTATAAACAGAACCTTCCCGTAAAATGACTTCATCACACTGTCTTAAAATAGGCATCTCTTCATGAAACTTGCTTTCTCTTTATCACTATGTAAAATGCATGTGTTTATTCCGATCTCTTTCTTTCCACTTGTATTCTGTCCACCTTTGCATATTTAACAGCCCAGATGTGTTTCAATGTTTGTAATCCAGTAGGACTGTGTTTTGTAATCATTAGGACTCCCTACCCTGCTGTGGTCCTCACTCCTTGTTGCTCACACCCTGTTACCTCCCAAACCATATGAACTGCCATCTGGGTGGCTTCCTAACTATCCATCTCTCTCCTATCTTCATGTTACCTAATCCTCCCTCCCAATTCTTTCTGTCTTTTTCTTTCCTTCAGTCGTTGGTCAATGTAGAGATAGAACTGCAGCACATGTAAATACTTAAGTACTTAAAAACTGATTTCACTCAACTAGTCCTAATGCAAGAACTACAATAGTTCTTTTTCTTCAATTGTATTATATTTTCTTTAAAATGATAAAGTTACATTTTACTCCTGAATTGCTTTTTCTTCCTGGGAGTTAGCAAAAGCCCCTTAGGAGAAAATTATTTCCCATCTCCATTATAATGACTTAACAGATGTGACTTGAAGAATCACAGAGTATTTACTATCATTACCTTTACGAAAATTAAAGTGAGAAAACACAAATTCAATCTTAACTTTGAAGCCAAAATTCTAATTGTTTTTCATAATTGGATTTATTGGAAGTAATTTACTATATTGTTTAATATGCCTCAGTTTTGTAATCAAAGTGGTATATGCTGACTTGAATAACTCCCACAAGGTCAAGTAGAAAAAAATTCTCAGATGGGGAAACAAGATGGCTGACCAGAGCCATCAGGTGCTAGATTGTCTTAGAAAGAAGAAAAAGTGGAAGGAGCGAGGGGGGTGGGGTCTTGGTGTGTGCCACACCTTTGGGGGGCAAAACACGATTGTAAGAGGGACTTTACCCAACAAATGCAACCAATGTAACATGGTTTCTTATACCCTCAATGAATCCCCAACAATTAAAAAAAAAAAAAAGAAGAAGAAAAAGTTTTAGATGAAAAAGAAAAAACAAATGAACGAAAATATATTGGGTATAATTCCACGAAAAAATTGCTATAACCTACCAGAGGCTCCACAGGAAGAAGACGCAGAGCAGAACGAGAAGAAGCAGGATACCAACAGAGATCAGCCCCTGAGAGGTCAGGAATCCAGCAGAAAGGCTAGGCGGTGTGGTTTATTTCCCCTCCCACATCTCTGGCAGTCATTTAATCATTTCAAACCCCTTTGTCAAGTTGCAGAGCCTGTAGCCCATACCAATTCAGTATAACTGAATTTTAGAATGTTTACAGTCTGGGTTAGAGTTTGCCATAGTAATATTACATGTTTAATGCTGTGCAGCTCAGGCTCCTGAGCTGCTGGAGAGCCTTTCTCCCCTCACAAACCCAAAAGGTGCTACTGCCAGGGAACTGGGAGCTTCTTGAGGAAAAATCACCAGGCTGCCAGCCCCCTGGGGGTCGCTACCTATCACCACAGGCCTGGGCCAAGACAGTAGGTGCCATATTGCTTCTCCACCCACTGTGAGCCTTTGTCTTCCCCAGGAGGTTTCAGCCCCTCAGTTTTCATCTCACTTGTTCCTGCATAAACATTTTCCAACTTCAGCCCAGACTTCAGGAGCCATGTGGGTCAGTGGGTCCCAGGACATCCATGTAACCCCAGAGCCTGGACAGGACAGAGACAACCAGAGTGCTATCTTTCTTCCATTCAGACTCTTCTCCTGCTCTTCCCCTCCCCCACCCACAACTGCTGAGGGAGACGTTTGAGCCAGGATTCTTGACAGCAGCTACTTCCCCTCTGTTGGTGCATCCTCCACACTGACATTTCCACAGAAAGTGGGTCTCAAACTTCTCTTCACTTGTTCCTGAATAGGCAAACATTTTCTCTCCATAATCCAGCTAAATTCGTATAACTTTCTTATTATAGTTAAGATTGATTGCTTTGGCAGATCACAAAAATAATGGATGTGCACATGTAAGTCTATAGCAAGCCACAGTACAGACTATGTTTTCTCTGACCTTCATGTTTTGAGTCAGAGAGACAATACTTTGATGATGGCTGGGGATTTTTTTTCCTTGCTAATTTTGGTGCCTGTGTGCTTGAGACCACCAAGCAAACATTATTGTCATCATTTGCAAAAAGACAAAATTACAAGGACGTCTCCACTGACTGTTTTGACAAACTGACTTCTAGCTCTGAAGGTGTCTTCCCTTTTCTTCAGGCAGTAGTTTATATAAAAGCTAGTTATCAACCATGAGCTCCCCCACAGAGCTGGGCTAGCAGTCTAAGTTGAGAGCAAAGGGAAAAGGGAAAATCATATCATTTATCCCCAGTGCAGCCACTGATTTTTCTCAGAAAACAGAAGAACAGAAATAAGACTAAAGGAGACTCTCATTAATAATAAGAATGTGGCTGGTGAGGTGGCTCGCACCTCTAATCCCAGTACTTTGGAAGGCTGAGGTAGCAGGATCACTTCAGATCAGGAATTTGAGACTACCCTGGGCTACACAGGCAGACCCCATTTCTATAAAAAATTTGAAAAATTAGCTGTGCCTACCTGTAGTCCCAGCTACTCAGGAGGCTGAGGCAAGATCACTTGAGCCCAGGAGTTCAAGGTTACAGTGAGCTATAGTCACACCACTGCACTCCAGCCTGGGTGACAGAGTGAGACCTTGTCACTAAAACAATAGAATACTGCCAACCCTAACAATTAATTCCTGCAAAAAAATCTCTTAGACTTAGTTATGAAATAATAAAACTATATTTTACTTTTATTTATTTTTTTATTGAGTCATAGCTGTGTACATTAGTTCAATATAGTAAACGAGAAAGTCTCATGAATGTTATGTCAATCAGATTGATAAAAATATCTCAGACTGTATTTTACTTTTAAATGAATACACACCACACCAAAAAACAGTAGCCTGTGATTAAATGTACAGTCATTCAAATCCCTCCAAGCCTGTGAACATTCCATAAAATGTAAAACATCCTCGTATTCTTAGGTCAACCCATCTGTAGTGATGGAAGAGAACAGATATGTGCTGTCAGATAATTCCTCTAAAACTTATTAGGGTTTCTACAGTGCATTTGTCCTTCATCTTCAAAGGCCCCATGGGAAAATAACTAGTGAACATAAACAAATGACACATTATATTGAGTCATAGTCTCAAATAAATGAAAATAATACAATTCCACAAATTATTCCATAGTACCAGTAAATTACACAGACCTCATCAGATAGCATGTACAATGACACTTAGAATAACATTACTCCATCTTGATCATATTTTGCCATCCGAAAGACTCTGCAAGTAACTCATCCTACTGTGACTTTACCATCTTGTCAAACTGGAATATGGCATATAGGTCTGCAGGCTTTGTGATATAGACATTTAATGGATAAATTAATTAGTAAAGGGAAAAAAAACAGATACCAGAAAATATGGACAAATTAAAATAAAAACATTTGGCATTCAGGCTCAGCACCCATAGCTCAGTGGTTAGGGCACCAGCCACACATACCAGGGCTAGTGGGTTCAAACCCAGTCTGAGCCTGCTAAATGATAATGACAACTGCAACAGCTGGCATTGTGGCAGGCACCTGTAGTCCCAGGTACTTGGGAGGCTGAGGCAAGAGAATCGCTTAAACCCAAGAGTTTGAGGTTGCTGCGACTTGTGATGCCACAGCACTCTACGGAGGGTGACATAGTGAAACTGTCTCAAAAAAAATTGTATTCAAATGGAGGACCTATTATAAAGACTATACATTTGCATACTGTTTTGAAAGAGAGAGGCCTCCACAGCCACTCAGTGAACTGAATTCTTCTCTGTTAAGCTTGTGACATTTTTTTTTTTATTTTTATGGTACTAAAGGTGGAAGTTCTGATGGAATGTTATTTTAGCACAATACAAACGAGCCCCTTTGCCTGATACTTCAGGATGCTGAGAACCCCAAATCCAATTTGGCTAATGATCTGGTCTAACAAATAAGCCCTTCTATTAGCAACATATTGAATAGTGTGGGGGGAGGGCTGTGGGTGGTAGGGCCCCCACAGCCTGGAGTGGCGATCAGAGAACCACCACCAGCTGCTTCTCCTTTAACAAACATTCTTCCCACCTGCCAAAAGTCACATAGACCATGCATATTTTCCTTATTATCCACACAGTTTTTCCTCTTTAAGGTTCATCTCTACCCCATGTGCCAAGATTTACTCAACTTTATTAAGACACTGTCTTAATAAAGACACTGTCTAAATATGGCTACGGCCATCAGCTGCATCAGTCCTCCTGACACCATCCTACCTCAGATTATGTGGGTTCTGTTCTCATGTGTGTTCCTCTCGTTCATTTCCCACCTGACCATTCAGGTCAACCCTCTCCACTCGTGCCAGGTTGAGAGCCGGTTCCCAAGCCAGGTCCTAAGGCAGGTCGCAAGAGGTCCCCCTCTCATGCCAGTAAGGGACAGAATAGCTCATGAGTTCTCTCTTTTGGATGAGAGGGGGTTGGAGAAGAACATGCTCTGATCCACAAACATTAATTAATTAGATGTCATTAAGACACTATCCATGGATTACTACTTTGCAAAAAATTGTGATATAGTAGAGTCTACCTATAGTAACATTTATAAAATATTTTTGATAATATAAAAGCACTTCAAGAGTCAATATTGCAGAATTGAGGCACAGACATAAATAACAAGTTGACCTTGTATCAACTATATCCTAGAAGTAGCCTTTGCTTTAACACTAACTTCTCGATATGAATATGTTTACTTACTACTTTTATGTTTTCCACCTTTTTTCCTCCCAGTCACTTGGTCTTGGGCAATAAGGACTTCATTGTGTTTTCTTTTACTGTGAGAATGTGTTACCCAGCCCTCACCACATCACATGGGTTGATTACTCTCTGGATGTAGCACCCTACTAAGCACTAGAATAGTGAGTAACAATATTTTCACCTCTAAAGACTCCTTTTATTTGCTTTCTCCTCAAACATCCATATTTTGAAAGGTTTTATCTACTGAAATACAAGTATTGCTTAACCATTTACTTGCTGAAGAGTGACTAGGTTGTTTCCAGATTTGCTATCACAAATCTGCTGTAAACATTAATGGATAGGTTTTGTGAAAACATAATTTTCATTTCTTTGAAATAAAATTTCCAAGAGTGTAATTGCTAGGTTGTGTGGTAGCTGCATGTTTAGTCTTACAAGAAACTGACAAAATGTTTTCCAAAGTGGCTATATCATTTTACATTGCCATCACCATTGTATAAATGATTCATTTTGTCCACATCCTCACCAGCATTTGTGTTTGTTACTATCTTTCACTTTAGCCTTTCCAATAGGCATGTAGTGATATCTCATTGTAGTTTTAATTTGCATACCCTTAATGGCTTATGGTATTGAACATCTTTTCATGTGCTTATTTGCCATCTGTGTATTATGTTCAGTGAATTTTCTAATTGGATTGTTTGATTTTTACTGTCAAGTCTTAAATTCTTTATGTATTCTAGATACTAGTCCTTTATTAGATAGGTAGTTTGTAAGTATCTTATCCCTTATATACCTTATCTTTTCATCCTCTTCCCATAGACTTTCTCAAAGCAAAAGTTTTTAATTCAATGAGGTCTCATTTTCCTTTCATGATTCATAGTTTTTGTGTTAAGTTTGAGAACCTCATGGTAAGTCATTACACTAAAACTAGGGTGACCAACTCATCCAGGTTTCCCTTGGACTTTCCTGGTTTTGGCACTGAAACTCTCACATGCTGAGAAATCCATCAGTTCCAGAGAAACCGAGACAGTTGATCACACTAACTAGAACCTGCCCCACTTTTGCACCACTTTTTTTCCTCAGCTGGAAAAAAAGAAGCTACTTTCAGGGAAATGCCATATGAGTATATTGTAATGCTACCGAGTTATGGACCTGACGATCTGCAAAGGTGGCTGGCAGGGAAAGAGAATGTCCCTTACTTGGACCCCACTATTCCTTCAGCTCAGGACTGTGGACCTGAGGCAACTTTTCTCCCACAATTCCCACCCATATCCTCCTGTATCTAGTCCAGTCCTCTGAGCCAGGGGTCCTCAGTCCCAGCTGCATATCAGAGAATCTCCAAAAATGCTGATGACTGGCCTCCCCTTCCAAAATAATTAACTTTGAATCTGTGGGCATGGGAATGGGGCCCAGGCACTTACTAATAAACACTCCCCAGGTGGCCAGGGCTGAGCCCCGCTATTCTGAGCTCTAGAAGTATAAACCTCTGAAGAGCCTGGTTGAGATCTGCCTGCCACCACGGTACCCACAGCACCTGGCACAGTGCCTCTAGTGTATATTTGGCAATTTTAAAAATGAGTGAATACAGAAATAATCAAAGATTGGAACCAATTATCGTTTACTTTGCTTCCTGTGCTGAAAACTAAAGAGTCAAATCAGGTGCAAGATAAAATGTAAGATAAGCCTCCCTAAAACTAGACTATTCCCAAGCCCTTCCTCATCTCCCAAAAAGTTATTGGAATGGAAAAGTCCAGAAATTTCTCATCTCATCAACAGACAATTTTATTCCCATCACTGAACAGATACCCTGGCTCTGGGACAGTGAGAGCTATACCTCATCTCCAGGTAAGTTAGAACCCAGAGCTCCAGGCAGCATTAGTCTCATCAGGGAGCTTGTTAGAAATGCAGATTGTCAAGCCCATTCTGAACTAACTAAATCAGAATCTACACTTTAACAAGATCCCCAGGTCATCCACATGCTCATTAAAAAGCCTGGGAAGCACCACGGGAGAGAATTCAGTAGCTCTCCTGGAAGGGTCCTTGGCACCTGAGAGAAGTATAACCCCTGCCCAGCCCAGGGCCTGAAGAAAGACCACAGACGAGATGGGGAAGGGCTGGAGCCACACCCAGAGGTCAAATCACAGAGGTTTCAGCCTTCACCAAACCCTTAAGGTGTCTTATGACTTGAATCCTTAACCTTTCCAGCCTAAGCCTTGAGCTTGGAAGATTAATGAGCAAGCAAACCAACACAGGAGAGGAGAATAACCTACAAATAGCAGGCAGTATGTTTGGTATTACTTCCTGAAGGATTTGGGTGAATACAGAACCATGAGCAGGTACTAAGTGCTAGCCTGAGATGGATCTGAAAATGCGGCTGTATCTCTGAATTACCCAACAGCTGAGGCTGGCTCTTCAGAGCTATTCCCAGGAGGCAAGGTGGGTGGGCCTCCTCGCTCCCTCCCCCACGTAGCCAGCGCTTTGTAATTCCCACATGACGTCTATGACGTCTACCATCCACTGGCAGGGCATTCCCCTCTCAGCCCCAGCGAACAGCACCCACTCCCCTTAGAAACCTTTGCTTGTCTCCATCCGGTTCAGTATTTAGTTAGCACATCAGCGTCCTCCTGAGTGTTTACAATCGGTAGCTATTATGTTCATCATTCTAAAAGCTGCCTTCTCTGGGGTCTCAAGATGAAAAGCGATAGCTGAGGTTGTCTTTTGTGTACAACAGAGGAACATATACCTGGGAGGAAAGTATTTATTCTTCAAAAATTTTAGATACCTGATTATACCCCCCTTTCTGCAATGTTCTCTAGATTCTGGTATCAATTATGCATCCTTTTCTGCAGACAATAGTTGATGCCCACCACAAATTGATGCAGAACAGCTCCAAAACCCAGGTAAGCTGTCAGGGAAACAGCTAAAATCTCAACAAACTCCATTGTAAACTCCCCTCTGCCCCCAGCCCTAACCTGAGTATGGCAGCACAGACACGGAAGTACCAAAATGGGCGATCGGCTAGAGATGTGCTGAAACAAACAATTATGCTTTGCCCTTGATGAAACCTCTTAAACTATTTACTGCTTTATGACATCATATACAGAAAACATTTTTCATGTTTCAGCCATGGCTGGAGGCAGTTTTTGCATTTCTGCATCAGGAGGAAATTAATGCAAATGTTTTAGCTGTGGTTGTTGTTTGTGTATAAAACAAGTACGGAAGAATAAATGACCTTTATGTAGACACCTATTAAGGCCCTGAAAGGCTTGGCTACATTCATCTGAGCCGCGTACACATCACGAGTGGAACAATGAGGGGATCAGCAGCTGCAACGGGTTGAATTGAATTCTTCAACAATAGAAAAGTTTTTCAGAACCAAATACCAGCAATCAAAGAGAATTTTTGCAGATAATCCAAGAGAAAGAAAATTAAAAAAGAAAAAAACGCCAGCCAACTTTGCACCAGTTAGCATAAGGTTGCCATCTGAAAGTTGTCAGCTTAAGAGCAGACCGTCTCTCCATTCTTTTGCCCAACTGCAGTATTCAGAACTGTTTCCCCAAATAATCCCAGATGGCATGCCACAAAATTTCAATTCATTTTAAAAGCTTTCTTTGCTGTTATTATGTGATTGAAAGTGCAAAAGCAAGTTGCCATTCTCATGGCACTATTTGCATTGGCTATTATCCCCTAAAATCCCCTTTAAACAGCTACATTGTCAGCCCATAGGCCTCATTTAGAACTACAAAAAAGCCCAGATTAATTCGATCAAAGAAAGAGCCAAGTACAAAATGCACTTTTCAGACTGTATCAGAGTGGGTTCGCTTTACAGCTCGCTTCGGGGCAAGAACCGCAGGGGAAAGAAAGACCCGAAATAAAGCTTGGTTACGAAGCGAAATAACTAGGTTTGGCTCTCAAGGTGAAATCTCCAATTAAAAATTCTTCGAGAGAAATGTATTTAAATATAAATGCTGAAACAGACGCCTACAAATTGCAGTATCTCATTTGTACCATGGGCTTTTAGCTACTGCTCCCAGGAGGCAGTTTGAAACCTCACACGGGTAACCTTCTTAGCAGGAGGCATTTCTGAAGTCAGGCCAAAGTACTTTTGCACTAGGAAAAATTTATAGCAGACTTTTTCACCCCATCCCAGAAGAAATGCTTTATGTTACCACAAGAAAATAAATTGCTGAAAAACAAAGGGAAACAATGATGACAGCATTTCTTTCCACAAACAAAACATACTAGGCTTCAGGTCGAATTCCAGGATTGTAAGCACACTGCCAGCCCATGTTCTTGCAGGAATGCTGACTTAGCTGCCTGCTGGTTGCGTGATCTGTTGGGCTTTTTTAGTCTCACCTGGGGGTCTGGAGGTGAGGGAGAATGCTGAGTGAGGCAACCTGGCATGTGGGTTTCTTCCTGACGCTCCATTGAGTTTCCTAGGCAGAGTTAGCAGCGTCCTTCACCGCTGGAGATGGTGCAGCCGTGCACTGCAGCCGGCAAGCTCCCCTTAGTCTCTGCCAGAAGCTGTTCCCTTCAGCCACTGTTTTTGTGTGCTGAGAACATTTTTCCCTGAGGAGGGAACAGCTGCACAAAGGTAGAGGTACAGGGCATGTGTAGCAAGATGTGCAATTGCCTTCTCAGGAACAGAGCAGGGCCAGGAGAATGCTGAGAACAGGAAGCAGTGGCAGCAAACCTGAAACTCATCTGCAGGAGGAAGCAACCCGGGGTGATTTTAGCCAGTTGTCTGGGCTCAATCTTTTGCTCCAGAAGAAATGAACTCAAAGTCCTAGGCTTTCTGCTATTTCCCCAAACCTAACCTGGAAAAAAAGACTATCATGCTGTTCTAATCATCAAAAACAATGTTTAGAAAGGGCATGCTTACCTAGGGGCTCCCACCACAGTACACTGGTTCCACACTTCTTGGTCATATGTTTAGCTAGAAATATATAGAGCTAATAACTTATTCAAATTGCACATAGATATCTACCACCGCCATCCACAAAATCTATCTCATCATCTATCCATCTAATTGTATAGAGAAAACAAATATGAATAGTGAAACTCTGCAAATTAAAAATGCTACCTACCTCCCACCCCTAAAGTCAGACAGGAAAAGAGGTAAATGGCGAACATAGACACAGGAAAGAGAATATGGAATTGAATTGTTTCCAGTGAAGTAAAACATTCATTTTCTCCAAAATTTTCCAAACAAATTATCTGGAGTCCTGATGGTCCTAGCTGTTAATTGTAGTAGGACAGTACCCCCCAAAAATGTTTTCACTATTTTGAGAACTGTATAAACTGTCTAAAATTCTGAAAATCTAAACCTGTCAAGGAAAAGGGGAAAGACAATCACATTTGTTGATTCATTATGAGACAAACTATGTCACTATGAGAAAACACACCCAATGTAAGTTATTTCTAGTGAATTTCAACAGACTAATAACTAGTTGTTATTAGTTTACTAATGTTGAGAATGTTTACTGTGACTGTTTAGGTCTCTCTAGAGTCCTAGATGAAAATACAATGACTTCCATTTGACAAAAAAAAAATGTGCTTGATGAAGAGTCAAGAAAGGTCAAAAATCACAAAATTAGAAATGAAGATCATTTCTGCAAATTCAGAGACCCATGGGGATTCCACCAGAACGAAGACCGTTGCTTAAGACAAGTCTCAGTGGGTTTGTCTATTTGTTTTTCAGGGAGTCTTTTAGGGAAATAAAAGAATCAAGGAAAGTGCACTATAGTATATGTAAAAGTTTGGACTCTTTCTTAGGAACTCTGAATTCTGGTCTTGGCTCTGCCTCTAGGTAAGAGAATGATCTTAAACTAGTTACTTTCACTTTCAAAAGTAACATCAAAAAGTGACAAGAGAACATTCTTCTGGAACATGCATACAATATTAATATAAATGTTCTAAAATATATGTCTTATGTTGTGTGCTTTCTGCAAAAGAACCTCACTGGCATGAGTTGGGGTGTCAAACATTTTTTTCTTAACCACATAGCAAATCTAATTATCTCTGTTCTAAACAGATGAATTAACTTCAAAGTGGTCAATTTAAAATTTTTAGCCATGTTAGTCATGTCTAATTGAACTAACTGATTCAAAACTCAAATCCTCCTTAAAAAATCATATATTTCGGCTCGGCACCTGTGGCTCAACGAGCTAAGGCGACAGCCACGTACACCTGAGCTGGCGGGTTTGAATCCAGCCCGGGCCTGCCAAACAACAATGACAGCTACAACCAAAACATGGCCAGGCATTGTGGCGGGTGCCTGTAGTCCCAGCTACTTGGGAGGCGGAGGCAGTAGACTCGCTTGAGCCCAGGAATTGGAGGTTGCTGTGAGCTGCAATGCCACAGCACTCTACCAGGGACAGCTTGAGGCTCTGTCTTAAAAAAAAAAAAAAAAAAAAACATATATTTCCTATCTAAGCCATGGGCTCAAATTGTTAGTCCTCTGGAAACAGTCCCTGTTTTCTTTAGTCAAATGGGAAAACAAGATGCCCTTTTTAAAAATTATTTGACAAATATGTTTCTTGGGCATTTTGTATTTATAAGAGGAAGTCTTGTTTTAGTTATAAATACTTCCATCATAAGTATCAGTATTCATGTTCTCATTCAAGAAATATTTCTTTTTTTTATAATTTTATTTATAATTTTATTGAATCAAAGAAATATTTCTTAAGTGCCTATGTCATACCAAGCACTCTTCTTGGTGCAGTAAATACAAGATTGAAAAAGAATGATAAGTTCTCTGCTGTCATAGAACTCAGACGTTAAGGGGGTCAAGACAGAGACAATAAACAAGCAAAGATAAAGTTAGAAATAAGGATAGGTGATAGATACTAGGCAGACTACATTGGGCTGGGCAGAGTCTTTGAGATGACATTTGGGCTGAGCTATGAATCACAAGAACCTGCCCCATCAGGAAGAAGGCAAAGCACTATGCTCACTCCTGTAATCTTACCGCTCTGGGAAGCTGAGGGAGGAGGATCATGTGAGCTCAAGAGTTGAGGACCAGCCTGAGCAAGAGCAAGACCCCATCTCTACTAAAAATAGAAAAATTAGCCAGGTATTGTGGCAGGCACCTGTAGTCTCAGCTACTCTGGAGGCTGAGGAATAAAGATCACTTGAATCCAGGAGTTTGAGATTGCTGTGAGCTATGATGACACCACAGTACTCTACCCAGGGTGACGGTGTGAGACTCTGCCTCAAAAAAAAAACAGGGAGAAGAGCATTTTGGGCAGAGGGAACAGCCAGTGCAAAGTCCTCAAAACTTAGGACAGAAATCAAGCCAGTATAGCTAAATGCAGCAGTGGAGGAAGTAAGAGGGTGAGAGAGGCCAATAGGACCAGGCCACGCACATCACTAGAGTTTCTGCTAACTATAGGAAGGTGCGTATTAGAAGGTTTGAAGCAGAGTAGTGATGTGGTCTACTTTACATTTCTCTAAATTACTCCTGCTGTTGTGTGAGGAATGGCCTGTATGTGGAGCTGATATAGAAGAAGGAGAACTATTAGGAAGTTACTGTCAACACTAGTACAAGTAAAGATAAAAGTGGCTTCAACTGGGATGGAAAAAAACAGCCAGATTCAAGACAGGTCTCAGAAGATTTGTAACTGGGGTAAATAGTGGGCATAGAGGGGGAGGGCACTGAGGAAAAGAGAGAAAGAAAGGAACAAGTGCAGCTTCTAGGAGTTGGACCTGAGCGAGCCAGGGAAGAAACAAGTCTGGTGGGGCAGGAGAAACTCTCGCTCCATTGTGGACATGTTAAGTTTGAGATGCCGCTCCCGGTGAAGAGAGTAAGTGGGAAGCAGGAAACATGGCTATGGAGCTTCAGGGACAGGTCAGAGCTGCAGACGAAATATTTTTTATTGAGACAAAGTAAATGACAGTCATAGTTAATAATGAGGATTAAGATACTTTATCTCAGAGATAAATGCAGCAGAATCTCTCCCATCCAGTTCATCTGAGACCTACAGTTAATCAATAAGCCAGAGGGTTTTGGTCTCACTTGAATCCAGGCACTTGAGTCCCTTGTTCTGAACACAGCTGCCAAACCTATATCCCACATTTCTACATCCAACCCCCAGGTTATTCCTGGAGTCCCTGTTAACCAAAGACATCCTACTGAGGCAGACCTGGTCAGCTTCCACTTAAGCACATTTGGGAAGTGTGAGGAAATTAATGCTCCATGCCATGAATTTTTGACAGAGGCAAGATGGCAGCTGACAGATAAATTCTTCTCCCTTCAGCCTCCATATGGATTGTCCTAAAAAAAAAAATCAAAGCCTGTCAGAAAATGATCCCACAAGACTGAGAAATCTGTCATTCTTAAATCCACAGTGGCCCGCTGGGTCGTAGCATGCTCATATTTTCAGTCTCCCTTCCCGCCTCACTCCCCTTCCCCCCACCAGGATGGCATTCTGTTGGGAAGGCTGGCATCCAAGCAGAGGCCCTAGATGGTCAGCTATCTTATCATTTAGTATTTACTGTGGTGTAAGAAGTATCTGTGGTGGATAAGAATGATTTGCAGAGGAACAGCTTCCTTGCAACTGGGCACGGTCAGACTGATGAGAGAAGACTCCAGGCATCTCTGGCTGGTGGAATCTGCCTAGAAACATCCCTCTGGGGACACAGGGAGTCAGTGAGAGACATCTGGACCCCTTGAGGAGGACAAAAGCAGTGAAGAACTGGTAAGTGGTTGTGTGTGTTTGTTCAGTCTAATCCCGCCGGCAGCTGTAGGTACAGAAGCAGTGAGATTGCAAGCTAGAAAGGCCTTACCTGTGAGCTATTTTTGTTTTTTGGTTTTTTGGGTTTTTTGGACTTGGCACTCAGTTGAACTACCTAGAGAGAACCTTGGCAAGAGTGCAAAGGACTTTAAGCATTGTCTAGAGCCCCAGACTGAGCCACTAAGCCAAACGGAGCTAATAGTGTTTAGCTGTGGGCCATGGTGGAGCCATTGTGGGAGAACTGCCCTGGCAAACACTGCCCTTAGGGTCGCAGAGCAAGGATTGGGCAAGAGACCTTGGGCAAGTAATCTAGTGACTAAGCAGCCTACAGGCAAGAACTGAGACACCTTATAGCCTTGGCCCTCAGGGGCATAGAGTGAGAACAGTTTTGGCACACTGGGACTCATCGAACCCTACTCCAGAGGCATGGTTACTTAAATAGCAAGAAGAAGTGAAAAGAAAATTAGGGCAAGGAAATAGATAAAACACTCATGAGGAAGAAATGGTAGAAAAATCCTGGCAACATGAAAAACAAGTCCAGGAACCATGAGGTAGCTATTTCAGAGGATTCCACCTATAAAGAAATGTTAGAAATGACAGAAAGGGAATTTAGAGGACAGATGATGAAGACAATGAAGGAAATGATGGAAACAATGAAGGAAACTTCTGATTAAAGTGGAAAATAACGGCTTGGTGCCTGTGGCTCAACAAGCTAAGGCGCCAGCCACATATACCTGAGCTGGCAGGTTCGAATCCAGCCCAGGCCCCCCAAACAACAATGATGGCTGCAACCAAAAAATGACCGGGCGTTGTGGCAGGCACCTGTGGTCCCAGCTACTTGGGAGGTGGAGGCAGGAGACTCGCTTGAGCCCAGGAATTGGAGGTTGCTGTGAGCTGTGATGCCACGACATTCTATCCAGAGTGACAGCTTGAGGCTCTGTCTCAAAATAAATAAATAAAGTGGAAAATAACCAAAAGAAAATCCAAAAGCACAATCAAATAAGAGATGAACAATATGAAAAATATAGAAAGAATACAGCAGAGCTGAAGGAACTGAAGCAGTCAATTAGGGAACTTAAAGATGCAATAGAAAGTATTAACAACAGATTAGACCATGCAGAAGAAAGAATCTCAGAGGTAGAGGACAAAACTCTTGAGATAATTCATATAGTTAAACCTGGCTGGCGATCTGTAGAAGACTGAAATTGAACCCACACCTTTCACCATTAACGAAGATATACTCACATTGGTTTAAAGATTTAAACATAAGACATGAAACTATAAAAATTCTAGAAGAAAGTGCGGGGAACACTCTGGAAAGTATTGGCCTAGGTGAATACTTCATGAGGAGGACCCCCAAAACAATGGAAGCAGTATCAAAAATACACTACTGGGATCTGATGAAACTAAAAATCTTCTGCACCGCCAAGAATATAGTAAATATCACACTAGCAGACAGCCCTCAGAATGGGAAAAAATATTTGCAAGTTATGCCTCTGACAAAGGCTTAATAACCAGAATACATAGAGAACTTCAACATATTTGCAAGAAGAGAACAAGAGATCCCATCTCAGGATGGGCAAAAGATCTGAAAAGAAACCTCTCCAAAGAAGACAAACGCACGGCCTTCAAACACAGGAAGAAATGCTCATCATCCTTAATCATCAGAGAAATGCAAATCAAAACTACCTTGAGATACCATCTAACTCCAGTAAGATTTGCCCACATGATGAAATCCCAAAACCAGAGATGTTGGCATGGATGTGGAGAAAAGGGAACACTTCTACATTGCTGGTGGGAATGTAAACTAATACATCCATTTTGGAAAGACGTTTGGAGAATACTCAAAGATCTAAAAATAG
>CAUYON010024136.1:0-12542 GCA_963573935.1 Arctocebus calabarensis | reverse complement strand
GATACTTTTTCTTCCATTCTTGAGATACTTTGCTTAAGAAGAATATGTTCCAGTCATCCACGTAAACATGAAAGAGATAAAGTCTCCATCTTTCTTTAAGGCTGCATAGTATTCCATGGTATACATGTACCACAATTTATTAATCCATTTGTGGGTTGATGGGCACTTGGGCCTCTTCCATGACTTAACAATTATGAATTGAGCTGCAATAAACATTCTGGTATAGATGACCTTGTTATAATGTGGTTTTGGTCTTCTGGGAATATACCTAGTAAAGAAATCATAGGATTGAATTGCAGGTCAATTTTTAGATCTCTAAGTACTCTCCAAACATCCTTCCAAAAGGAACGTATTAGTGTGCATTCCCACCAGCAGCATAGAAGTGTTCTCTTTTCTCCACATCCACACCAACATCTCTGGTTTTGAGATTTTGTCATGTGGGCTAATCTTCCTGGAGTTAGGTGATATCTCAAAGTAGTTTTGATTTGCATTTCTCTGATGATTAAGGATGGTGAGCAATTTTTCATGTGTCTCTGGCCGTGCGCCTGTCTTCTTTAGAGAAGTTTTTCCTCAAGTCCCTTGCCCACCCTGAAATGAGATCACTTGTTCTTTTCTTGCTAATACATTTCAGTTCTCTGTGGATTCTGGTTATTAAACCTTTGTCAGAGGCATAACTTGCAAATATTTTCTCCCATTCTGAGGGCTATCTGCTTGGCTGTACAAAAGCTTTTTAGTTTGATCAGGTCCCCGTAGTGTATTTTTGATACTGCTTCAATTGCCTGGGGAGTCCTCCTCATAAAATATTCACCCAAGCCAATTCCTTCCAGAGTTTCCTCTGCACTTTCTTCTAATATTTTGATAGTTTCATGTCTTAAATTTAAATCTTTAATCCAGTGAGAGTCTACCTTAGTTAATGGTGAGAGATGTGGGTCCAGTTTTAGTCTTCTACAGGTCACCAGCCAATTTACCAGGCACCATCTGCCAAATAGAGAGTCTTTTCCCCACTGAATGTTTTTAATTGGCTTGTCAAAGATCAAGTAATGGTAAGTAGCTGGATTCATCTCTTGGTTCTCTATTCTGTTCCACAATCTACCTCTTTGTTTTTGTGCCAGTGCCATGCTGTTTTGATCACTATGGATTTATAGAAGAGTCTCAGGTCTGGTAGCGTGACTCCTCCTGCTTTGTTTTATTTCTGCATAATGTCTTGGCTGTTCAAGGTTTTTTCTGATTCCATATAAAGCGAAGTATTATTTTTTCGAGATCTTTAAAATGTGACAATGGAGCTTTGATAGGAATTGGATTAATATTATATATTGCTTTGGGTAGTATAGACATTTTAAAAATTTTGATTCTTCCCAGGCATGAGCATGGTATATGTTTCCATTTGTTAACATTTTCAGCTATTTATTTTCTTAAAGTTTCATAGTTCTCTTTATAGAGAACTTTCACATCCTTTGTTAGATAAACTCCCAAATACTTCATCTTCTTTGGCACTACTGTGAATGGAATAGAGTTCTTAACTATTTTTTCAGTTTGGCTATTGTTGGTATATATAAAGGCTACAGATTTATGGGTGTTGAATTTGTAGCCTGAGACGCTGCTGTATTCCTTGATCACTAGTAGAAGTTTTGTAGTAGAATCCTTGGTGTTTTCCAGATATATAATCATACCATCTGTGAAGAGTGAAAGTTTGATCTCTTCTGATCCTATGTGGATACCCTTGATCGCCTTTTCTTCCCTAATTGCAATAGATAAAACTTCCATTATGATGTTGAAGAGAAATGGTGACAAAAGGCAACCTTGCCTGGTTCCTGATCTAAGTGGAAATGCCTTCAATTTAACTCCATTCAATATTATATTGGCTGTGTGTTTGCTGTAGATGGCTTCTATCAGTTTAAGAAATGTCCCTTCTATACCAATTTTTTTAAGTGTTCTGATCAAGAAGGGATGCTGGATATTGTCAAAAGCTTTTTCTGCATCAACTGAGAGAATCATATGGTCTTTATTTTTTAATTTGTTTATGTGCTGAATTACATTTATAGATTTACATATATTAAAACAGCCTTCAGACCCTGGGATAAAGCCCACTTGGTCATGGTGTAGAATTTGTTTGATGCGTTGTTGGATTCTGTTTGTTAGGATCTTGTTAAATATTTTTACATCAATATTCATTAATGATATTGGTCTATAGTTTTCTTTTCTTGTTGGGTCTCTCCCTGGTTTAGGGATCAAGGTGATGTTTGCTTCATAGAATGTGTTGGGTAGTATTCCTTATTTTTCTATATTTTGGAAAAGGTTGAGTAATATAGGTACTAGTTCTTCTTTAAAGGTTTGGTTGAATTCTGATGTAAAGCCTTCTGGTCCCAGGCTTTTCTTTTTAGGGAGATTTTTTATAGCTGATGCTATTTCAGAACTTGATAAAGGCCAGTTCAACATTTTCACTACATTCTAGCTAACTCTTGGTAGATGGCATGCTTCCAAGTATTGATCGATTCCTTCAGATTTTCATATTTCTGAGAGTAAAGTTTCTTGTAATATTTGTTAAGTATTTTTTGAATTTCTGAGAGGTCTGTTGTTATTTTGTCATTACCATTTCTCATTGAAGAAATTAGAGATTTTACTCATTTTTCCTGATTAGGTTAGCGAAAGGTTTATCTATTTTATTGATCTTTTCAAAAAAACACTTTTTGATTTATTTATCTGTTGTATAATACTTTTGTTTTCAGTTTCATTTAATTCTACTCTAATTTTGTTTATTTTTTTTCTTTTGCTGGGTTTGGGGTTGTAATGTTCTTCCTTCTCCAGTTGCTTGAGATGTCCTGTTAAGTTGTTAACTCCCTCCCTTTCTGTTTTCTTGATGAAGGCTTGCAGTGCTATAAATTTCCCTCTTAGGACTGCCTTTGCTGTATCCCAGAGGTTCTGATAATTCATGTCTTCATTGTCATTTTGTTTCAAAAATTTGGCTATCTCATCTATGACCCATCTATCCTTCATCATAAGGTTGTTTAATTTCCATGTTTTTGTATGAGTATGCATATTCCTGTTGTTATTGATTTCAACAGGCAGAGAAGATGCAAGGAATACTTTCTATTCTTTTAAATTTACTGAGATTAGACTTGTGGCCTAAGATGTGATCAGTTTTGGAGTATGTTCCATGGGCTGATAGAAGAATGTGTATTTAATTTTATTAGGATGAAATGTTCTGTAGATGTCTGCTAAATCCAGTTGTTGAATGGTTAAGTTTAAATCTAAAATTTCTTTACTTAGTTTCTTTTTGCAGTATCTATCCAACACCATTAAAGGAGTATTAAAATCTCCAACTACTATGGAGCTGAAGGAAATCAAGTTGCTCTATTAGAGTTTTTCTTATAAATTGAGGTGCATTCTGGTTGGGTGCATAAATATTACTAATTGAAATCTCATCATATGGAGTGATACCTTTAACAAATAGGAAATGTTCATCTTTATCCTTCTTTACTTCGGTTGGTTTAAAGCCTATTGTATCTGCAAATAAGATTGCAATACCTGCTTTTTTCTGTTTTCCATTTGCCTGGAATATAGGTGACCATCCCCTCACTTTGAGTCTAAATTTATCTGTTAAGGTAAGATGAGATTCTTGTATGCAGCAGATATCTGGCCTGAGTTTTTGTGTCCAGTCAGCCAACCTATGCCTCTTTAGAGGACAATTTAAACCATTCACAGTAATTGAAAACAATGATAAATCTTTAGAAAGTCCAGTGGACATATTTAATCTTTTCATCACTGTGGAATTTGAAATTTGATAAATAGTTTCTGGGTGAGTTTACTTTTGTGGTGGAGGATTACGCTGATCATTATGGAAGATAGGTCTGAGAGTATCCTGGAGAGCTGGTTTAGTTATAGCAAATTTCTTCAACATGCGGATGTCATTAAAGTATTTAATTTCTCCATCATAAATGAAACTCAGTTTATCTGGGGTACAGTATCTAGGGTTTTTAGGAGATTGAAAGTCAATGCCCATTGTCTTCTTGCTTGAAAGGTTTGATCAGGGAGATCTGCAGTTATTCAAATGTTCTTCCCCTTGTAGGTAATGGATTTCTTACGTCTTGCTGCTTTCAGAATTTTCTCCTTTATATTAAATTTAGTGAACTTAATTATGATGTGCCTGGGGGATGTCTTATTCAGGTTGAGTCATGCTGGGGTTCTGAAACTGTCTGCTATCTGAATTTCAGAATCTCTTGGCATGTCTGGAAAGTTGTCTTTCAGAATCTTATAAAGAAGAGACCCTGTGCCTTATGACACCACTTCATTATTTTCAGGTATCCCTATAAGGCAAATATTGGATTTCTTTGAGTTATCCCAGAGCTGTCTGAGAGAATGATCCATTTTTGCCTTCCATTTCTCTTCCTCTATGGAAGTTTGGGAGCATTTGAAAGCTTTGTCTTCCATGTCAGAAATCTTTTCTTCTGCTTGCTCCACTCTGTTACTGAAGGATTCTACTGTATTTTTCAGATCTTTTAGGGCTGCAACTTCTTGTCTCAATGTGTCAAAATCTTTGGTCATTTTGTCTTTGAATTCGTTCAATTCTTGAGACATCTTTTGGGTCATCTTTTGGGTTACCGCCTGAAATTCTAATTCCATCTTTTCCTCCATTCTGCTGATCTTATTTGCCACCCCTACTCTGAATTTGATTTCTGACATCTCAACCATTTGCTTATGCAAGGGATCTTGTGCTGTATCCACCTTATCATTCCTTAGGGGAGTTGATCTACTCTGATTATTCATATTGCCAGAGTTTTTCTGTTGATTCCGCCTCATGATTATTTTTCACTGTTGCCTTTGTCCTCAGAGTTGACAAGGTGTCTCTCCCAGATCAGAACCCAGCAGGATCACTATGTTGTTGCCGGATCTTTGTAGCGAGTGACCCTGTGTAGCTCCTCTGGGACTACCCCACCCAGGGAATTCTGGCTGCAGGAGCAGCACCAGAGTGTGGCACACCCAGATCAAGCAGCAGTGTATGGGATGGGGCACCTGGTGGCCTTTGCAAAGGGAGACCGTGCCTCCAGCAGTCTCTGGCTGGGAGGAGGGTTCCGGAGGGAGGGCGGCGGGCCTGGGGCACAGATCTGAGCCAGGTGGGATCCTGGCGGGAGGCAGGCAGAGGCTGGGCGGGGTACAGATTCCGCTTGAGAGTGCCACTGACTTCCTGGCCGCTGTTGGTGGCAAGCCAAGCCCTGGCGGAGTGCCAATCAGGCCAAGCGGGGGGTCCTGGTGGAGTTCCTGGCCACTGCTTTAGGCGGGCCAAGGCCCAGTGGGGTGCCAACTGAGGCTGTGTGGGATTCCTGGCAGAGTGGAGTTCCTGGCCACTGTGGGCGGCAGGCCTGGGTCACGGATGGCAGCCAGGCAGGCCGAGGTCAGGCGGGGCACAGATCGGCACCAGGAGGGAGTTCCAGCAGAGTTCCTGGCCACTGCTGGTGGCAGGTCAAGGCCCAGTGGGGTGCCTATCGGGGACATGAGGGGGGTCCTGGCAAAGCGGAGTTCCTGGCCACCTTGGGCAGCATGCCTGTGACATGGATGGGGCTGGGAGGGGCACAGATCAGCACTCAGGAATCCCAGTGGACTTCCTGGCCACTGGTGGCAGCAGGCCACAGGCCAGTGTGGTGCCAATTGGGACCACAGGGGAGTCCCGGTGGAGTTGCGGCAGCAGCTGGTGGCAGGCCAAGGCCCAATGGGGTGCCAATCGGGCCTCCACTATGCATGGGGGGAACCTGGTGGATTTCCTTGCCTGGGGGTGGGCAGGGGCTTGGTGGGGCCCCAGAGTCTCTTACCTGTTGGGCCGCCTGGTCTGGCAGATAGGGAGGGTGGGTGCTACTTAAGTCCTCCTCCCTCAGTTTCAGCAGAGGTCAGGCTTCTGGTGCATCAGGTAAGGGGAGAAGGGTGTCCTGGAAGTTCAGAATGGCAGAAAACTTTAGTTCAGTTTTTCTGCCTGAAGCTTGGTTTCTGGAAGTCGCCACTTGCGTCAGAGTTGACCTGCAGTTATCACTTCTCTCTCTCTCAGCTGGGCTCCCAGTCTTCAGCTCAATTGGGCAGTTTCTGGATGTTATCTTTCCTTTTGAACAGGAGCCTCTGTCGGATGCTGCTTTCAGTTGGCCATCTTGCCCCTCCCTCCAATATTAATGGATTTTACCATTAAACTGGAACTAGTTGATCCATACCCTTGTGCACATTTGGTATTAAAACTCAATGGAAAGCAAGCAGGTAGAGAATAGGGCAAGAAGTGAGGGGTAAGTTCACACTGAGATGCAGAATTAGTGGGAGCACTGAGGTTGTTCTATGACTAGAGATCCCAGCGTGACATCAGGGCCTGGGTGTCAGGACCTCAGCTCCACCTCAGACCACTGGAAACACCTTCTCCCCAGGAACGCAGCCTAGACCCCAATTTTGCTTATATTTTAAGTAATTTTATGAATGACTTACATGAGTTAAAATAAAGGGATAAGGACAAATAACTTTATTAGTAATTGGAATAAGAATTTAAACAGAAAACTCAAATTTCTGTCCCACATTTTTCTGTTTTGAAAGTATATATACCAAAAATGGGCAATGTCCTTTGCTTGCCACTAATTTCTCATGCCTTGCATGAACCTAGAACATATCTATCTTGTAAAAACTGCTTCCAGATTTCAATTACATGTTTTAAAGTTTTAGCTTATCATTTCTTCCCATTCCTCTCCTTGAATCTGAGAAATACAATTCTTTTGAAAACTTTGACACTTATAATTTGGTTGAAGAGAAGATAGCCATAATTGCAAAATATTTTCACAGTTATATTTATAAACAACAATGAGGCTGGTCAATCTGGTGAATTGTTTTCATTTCTATATCATCTATTTCATTCCAAACATCTATGTACACATCTACCTTTATCAACTGCTCACAGATTGCATAAAATAAAGTTTGTGTGTAAATGTCACAAGAGATGAAAGAAAATTATCATATGTCCTTTTAGCAAAATAGACCCTATTTCCTGTCACAAAAAAAAAAAAATGGTGATAATATTCCTCCCGTTGAAGGGCTGCGTGTGCATCTGAGAATCCACATCACCTTTTTGTCCTTAGAAGCATATATTTCACTCAATGGCACTTGGATTTGAGAAAATCTGTCCAGGATATGGTCACCTAAAGAGTCACTGAGATTTCTTTTACATGACTCATTTCACCATCACTATTAGCATCTGGGGACAGAGCTGGTCTCCATCTGCCTGACACATCTTCTATTGACTTGCGGGTGCTGTAAGTGTTGACTGCTGGGGCTCATCATTCCCCTCCTCTCCAGTGAGTTGCCTCACAAAACAGCTACTGACTCATCTGAGATATCAGCAGCTGGAGACTGACTGACCCTGAGTGATATAAAGCCCGCCCCTTGCCTCAAGCCTAGACCAACTCTGATGCTATTTTTGCTCTAAGCTGTCCATGGGACCAGACTGAAGCTGGACTCCACCCAAGACTACAGCTGTGCCTACCTTTGCTCTCTCCCATTTTCCTCATGCCCTTCTCCCTAGAGCACAGTGTAATAAATTACTTGTTCAAGAATCCCCATTGCAGGCTCTGCTTCTAGGAACTTGACCTAAGACAGCTACAACCAGAGGTGACCCGAAGGATGTAACTCCGCAGAGATTACCCTCTGACAAATGGCAATGAGGACACCTCACAAGTGGTAAGTGGAACACAGATCATCCAGTCACAGCACTGCAGTGACTAAAACTTCCACCCTCAAAGCCCTGGACTGGGTAGCAGAATCCATTCCTGGTCTTCCTGGAGTGGTACTGATTCTCCTGCTTTCTGTCACCAGCAGTTCAAAGGGACCTGAGCCCTGGCCTGTTGGGCATGCCCCAAGGCTGCACCTGATACTGGTCTTCTTGTTTCTCTCCCTAGGAGAAAATATGTGTGGAATGAGGGAACAATGCAATCTGGCCACCTGCTGTGTGCCCTTTTATGTGTCTGGGCCTGCTGAGCCACCTCCCAGATGTGCCACTGCCACTTTCAGTGGACTGACATGGGCCCACCTGACCTGAAGACTTGCTGGGTGCAGGGGTATCATTCTGGGAAGTTCTGGCCACCAGACACTTGACATCTTGCTGCACACTAAGTTTCTACCAGGGCCCAGAGACATGTAGCTAGGCTGCTTTTTGAATGATCTCTCATTCTCCACTGCATATGGCACAGACTTTCTCCACACTGTGATTCTCCTGCAGTCAAGACACGGAAAGAAAGTGGGCAGGAAACAGGGACTCTACACATGTTGAATAGAAGTGGTGAAAGCAGGCATCCTTGCCTTGTTCCTGATTTTAGGAGAAAAGCTTTTAGTCTTTCATCATTGAACATGATGCTAACTGTGGATTTTTCACGTATGCCCTTTAACATGTTGAGGTAGTTTCCTTCTATTCCTGGTGGTTGCGTGCTTTTATCAAGAAAGAATGTTGTATTTTTTTTAAGTAATTTTTCTATGTCATTTGACTTAATTGGGGCGGGGGTAGTTCCTTCATTCTGAATACATGTATATTACATTGATTGATTTTCATATGTTCAACCAGCCTTGCTTTCCAGGAATAAATACCATTTGTCATGGTATCCTTTTAATATGCTGCTGAATTCAGTTTGTTAGTATTTTTTGAGGATTTTTTACAGAAATGTTCATAAGCCATATTGGGCTACAGATTTTTGTTTGTTTTGTTTTGTTTCCTTGTGGTATCTTTGTCTGGCTTTAGTGCCAGGGTAATGCTAGTCTCACAGAATGAGTTAGAAAGCATACTCTCTTCTTCAATATTTTGGAAGTGCTTGAGAATTATTGGTGTTTTTTTTCTTTAAATGTGTAGAAGAATTCACCAGTAAAGCATTGGTGATTTAAAACCCTGGCATTTCTTTGTCTGGAGGTTTTTGATTACTGAGTTCTTGCAAGTAATGGGTCTATTTATATTTTGTGTTTCTTCATGATTCAGTTTTGGTAAGTGTTATGGACTGAATTGTGTCTTCCTGAAATTCATATGGTGAAGCCCTAAAGTATGAAGTGGCTATATTTAGAGAGATTCCTTTTAGGAGATAAAAGATTAAATGAAGTCATGGAGGTAGGGCCCTAATTTAGTAGAATTAGTGGTTTTATTAGAAGAAGAAGGGTTCTCTCTCTCCCCTGCCTCATCCCATATAAGGACACAGCAAGAAGATGACCATCTGTAAGCCAGAAATAGAACCCATACAAGGAACCAAATCAGCCAGCACTGTGGTCTTGGACTTCCCAGGTTCCAAACCATGAGAAAATAAATTTCTGTTGTTTAAGTTACCCTACCTATGATATTTTATTACAATAGCATGAACTATCTAATATAGCAAGTTGTGTGTTTCTAGGAATTTGTTCATTTGATCTAAGTCATTCAATTTGTTACTGTACAATTGTTTGTGGTACTCTCCTTTACGGTACAATCTTTTTTATGTCTATAGAATCAGTGGTAATGTCCCACTTTCATTTTAGATTTTAATAATTTCACTCTTCTTACATTGTTTTCTCAGTTAATCCAGCTAAGAGTTTTTCAATTGTCTTAATCTTCTCAAAGATCAACTTTTGGTTTTATTGATTTTTTTTCTATTGTTTTTCTACTCCCTATTTTATTCCTCTTTGCTCTTATTATTTCTTTCCTTCCTTTAGTTTTAGGTTGAGTTTGTTATTTTTCTAATTTCTTAAGCTACATAGTTAGGTTTCTGAGTTGAGATCTTTCTCTTTTTTTAATGTATGTATTCCTATAAATTTCTACCTTCACACTGCTTCCACTGTGTCCCATAAATCTTGGTATACATACTTTCATTTTCATTTATCTCTTATATTTCTAATTTCTTTTGTGATTTCTTCTTTAACCAATTGGAAGTTTATTATTTTCTTTTTATTAGACAAGGGATCTTTCTGGGTTGCCTAGGCTTGCCTCAAACTCCTCACTCAAGCAAAACTCCTGCCTCAGCATTTCAAAGTGCTGAGATTACAGACAAGTGTGAACCACTATGTCTGGTACCCATTGGCTACTTAAGAGTGTGTTGTTTAATTTCCCCAAATTTATAAATTTTTTAATGTTCCTTCTATTAATGATTTCCAACTTTATCTTATTCTGGTCGGAAAAGATACTTGGTATAATATCTACCTCCTTAATACTATCAAGACCTAATATATGGCCCATCCTAGAGAATGTTCCATGTGCACTTGAGAAGAATGTGTATGTTGCTGTTGTTGGATAGAGTGTTCTATACATGTCTGTTAGATGTAGTTGGTTTATTGTGTTGTTCAAGTTCTATATTTCCTCACTTACCTTCTGTCTGGCTAGTCTATCCATTGTTGAGAGTAGGGTCTTGAAATTTCTATACATTTAGTATGAACTAGCTAATGTAGAGCTCACTATTTCTCCTGTCAATTCTGTCAAGTTTTGCTTCAGATATTTTGAAATCTGCTATTATAATGAAAACATTTATAATAGTTGTATCTTCTTGAGGCATTGAACTTTTTTTTTTTTTTTTTTTGCATACACACTTAAGTTTTATTATAACAAAGCAAGCTGGTACACTTTTAACATTTAAAACTGAGCATCATCTTTCCAGTGAAACAAAAAGAAAATTTAAAATTAAACAGGAACAAAATTATAATAGAGAATATGAATTCCAAACAAGATACTACAGGTTCTGCTGAATCTCCCATTTGAGTGGCAAGGCTCAAGTCATCACTGGGAGAGAATTTATTTTAAAAGTGTCATCTTAAACTGCAAGGATTTCCATTAAACATCACAATTAAACAAGCCAAAGGAGAAGTTATACTGTCAAAATGCCCACTTAAGCCACTCAAACATCTCAAACCCACCCTCTGCTGACCTTCTATACCTCATTTTTTTAATTTTTCATTTTTTTAAACAAGAGAAAGCAGACAGATAAATGTTGGTAAATGCAACACACATTGTATCCCATAAACGCATTAATATACACAGCTATGATTTCATTAAAAAAATGCTAACTGTCCATATTCACATAGAAACACAGTGTACAATATACAGAGAATTGAGGGAAAAAGCTAGAATTCTATGCACTACTACACAGGAGGGTAGCACCCTCCAGCTTCCAGCACAGTGAAGGGAATAGGTATTTCATTTTTCCCCCCAGAGTTCGGTAGTGTTTAGTCCATACAGTCTTTGTTGAGACTGGAAGGGATAAAAATGAATCTGGAACAGAAACAAGTAGAGAGTCTTTTCCCTTTGTATTCTGTTCAAGTTATTCCCCCACCCCAGAGTAAGTTCAGAACCATGGCATAGAGAAAAGAGACTTCAAGGACAGGGCGACTTAGCACAAGAGTTTTAAGCAAAAAAAAAAGAAAAAGACTGCAACTTGCTCCCAGGAACTGGAGAAATTTTTTTTAAAGGTTAGAATCCATCAGGGTTCTTTTTCTCATCTTCTTCTTCACCCACCTTTCCTTCTTCCTTTTTATTATCACCTTCAACACCTTTATTCTTAATCTTCATCATCACCATCTCCTTCATCATCACCCAGCTCAGCAGCCAAGTAGTAATATAATGGATTTGGCCAAATATCTTCTTTGATGATCTCTCCTAATTCATCTAGACCTACATCAGGATGGTCAGTAAACCAGGTAAAGAAGCTCTCTGGTTCCTGACTCTTCCTCTTCCTGCTGGCTCAACTCTGTGTTTCACTGGAATGCTTAGTCAAGTCCTTTCCACATTTCCACTTGATTCCAGTGGACTTTGTAGTTTCATCACCATTCTCATCCAGATGAAATTCTTTGGAGAGAACTTTATTTTCAAAGTAAGGGTTTTCATCAAAATAAAAGTCTATTCTGTAAACTGATTTATTATCTTCAAATTTGATCACTTCAACTCTGGTCAAATAACTTAGTGCCTCTACGTCCTCCTCCCCAAGCAGCGCTGACACTTTTGGATGGCAGACAAATGTTGTTACCCAAAACTTTGGGATTTTGGTCATCAATTCTGACCTCTTCTCAAAAAACGGCTGGCAGAGATTTTTATATTTCTGTTCTATTTTCAAAATCTCCTTAGCAGCTTTTTCATTAAGTCTGCCTATTTCACTCTGTATTTCATTGGCAAGTTCAATTACTTCCTGCTGAACTTTTTCTGAGGGGTCGTGGGACCCAGTGTCGGGATTGGAGTTGAGCTCCATTTTACCGACTTTGGCATCGGGATTGGAGTCGAATTCTATTTTGCCAACTTTGGCCTCCGGCTCGGACATGCTGCTGCTCAGCGGTTGGGGTGGGAAGAGCGGGGAGAAGAAAAGAATAGAAGGTGAAGGGGGTGAGCAGTCGGCTTCCCCTCAGGCCACTCACGCAGGCGCTCACAAGGTCCACTCATTTCCTCGTGGCATAGCGTTCTGTCACTCTCCTTCCCCCTTCCCCCCACCCCCACCCCCTCATCCCCCAACCTCCCCCACCCATCCCCACCCCCACCCCCACCACCACCCACCCACCCCCCACCCCTCCACCCCCACCCCCACACGCGCGTGCACACACACACA
>CAUYON010024128.1:0-10371 GCA_963573935.1 Arctocebus calabarensis | reverse complement strand
GCTGCAACAAAAAAATGGCCGGGCGTTGTGGTGGGCGCCTGTAGTCCCAGCTACTTGGGAGGTGGAGGCAGGAGACTCACTTGAGCCCAAGAATTGGAGGGTGCTATGAGCTGTGATGCCACAGCACTCTATCCAGGGTGATAGCTTGAGGCACTGTCTCAAAAAAAAAAAAAAAAAAAAAGAAGCATTTCAAAAGTTGTCTCAAGAATTCAACAAATTCAAAGACAAAATCACCAAAGATTTTGACACATTGTGACAAGAATTTGCAGCCCTCAAAGACCTGAGAAATACAGTGGAATCCCTTAGTAAGAGAATGGAGCAAGCAGAAGAAAGGATTTCTGACATGGAAGACAAAGCTTTCAAATACTCCCAGACTCTCAAAGAGGAAAAGAAATGGAGAGCAAAAAACAGATCATTCTCTCAGAGAGCTCTGGGATAATTCAAAGAAAACCAATATTTGCCTTATACGGATCCCTGAAGGCGACAAAGTGGCTTCACAAGGCACAGAGACTTTTCTTCATGAGATTATGAAAGAGAACTTTCTAGACATGCCAAGAGATTCCAAAATTCAGATAGCAGACAGTTTCAGAACCCTAGCACGACTCAACCCGAATAAGACATCCCCCAGGCACATCATAATTAACTTTACTAAAATTAATATGAAGGAGGAAATTCTGAAAGCAGCCAGACGCAAGAAAACCATAACCTACAAGGGGAAGAATATTAGAATAACTGCAGATCTCTCTGCTGAAACCTTTCTAGCTAGAAGAGGGTGATCATCAACTTTTAATCTCCTAAAACAAAATAACTTTCAACCCAGGATCCTGTATCCAGCTAAACTGAGTTTCATTTATGGTAGAGAAATTAAATACTTTAATGACATTCACATGTTGAAGAAATTTGCCATAACTAAACCAACTCTCCAGGATATTCTCAGACCAGCCCTCCATAATGACCAGCACAATCCTCCACAACAAAAGTAAACTCACTCAGAAACTCTGATCAAATTCCAACTTCCACAGTGGTGAAAGGATTAAAAATGTCCACTGGACTTTCAAAAAACTCAATACCCAAAATTCTACCAGGCTTATCAATATTCTCAATTAATGTGAATGGCTTAAATTGTCCTCTAAAGAGGCACAGGATGGCTGACTGGATACAAAAACTCAGGCCAGATATCTGCTGCATACAAGAATCTCATCTTATCTTAAAAGATAAATATAGACTCAAGGTGAAGGGATGCTCATCTATATTCCAGGCAAATGAAAAACAGAAAAAAGCAGGTGTTGCAATCTTATTTGTATATACAATAGGCTTTAAACCAACCAAAGTAAGGAAGGATAAGTATGGACACTTCATATTTGTTAAAGGTAATACTCAATATGATGAGATTTCAATTATTAATATTTATGCACCCAACCAGAATGCGCCTCAATTTATAAGAGAAACTCTAACAAACATGAGCAACTTGCTTTCCTCCAGCTCCATAGTAGTCAGAGATCTTAACACTCCTTTAGCAGTATTGGATAGATCCTCCAATAAGAAGCTAAGCAAAGAAATTTTAGAGTTAAACTTAACAATTCAACATTTGGATTTAACAGACATTTATAGAACATATCATCCTAACAAAACTGAATACACATTCTTCACATCAGCCCATGGAAAATACTCCAAAATTGATCACATCTTAGGTCACAAGTCTAACCTCAGCAAATTTAAAAGAATAGAAATTATTCCTTGCATCTTCTCAGACCATCATGGAATAAAAGTTGAACTCAGTAATAAGAGGAATCTGTATACTCATACAAAAACATGGAAGCTAAATAACCTTGTGCTGAATGATAGATGGGTCACAGATGAGATTAAGAAGGAAATTACCAAATTTCTGGAACAAAATGACAACGAAGACACGAATTATCAGAACCTCTGGGATACTGCAAAGGTAGTCCTAAGAGGGAAATTTATAGCACTGCAAGCCTTCCTCAAGAGAACAGAAAGAGAGGAAGTTAACAACTTAATGGGACATCTCAAGCAAATGGAAAAGGAAGAAGATTCCAAACCTAAACCCAGCAGAAGAAAAGAAATAACCAAAATTAGAGCAGAATTAAATGAAATTGAAAACAAAAGAATTATACAATTCATCAATAAATCAAAAAGTTGGTTTTTGAAAAGGTCAATAAAATAGATAAACCTCTGGCCAACCTAACCAGGAAAAAAGGAGTAAAATCTCTAATTTCATCAATCAGAAATGGTAAAGATGAAATAACAACAGACTCCTCAGAAATTCAAAAAATGCTTTAGGAATATTATAAGAAACTTTATTCTCAGAAATATGAAAATCTGAAGGAAACTGACCAATACGTGGAAGCACACCACCTTCCAAGACTTAGCCAGAATCAAGTGGGAAAAAAGTATCCAATGTACTCAGCCCTACTATGAAACTAATTTATAGCTTTCATATGAAGGCTATAGCCTAATTATAGCATAAGAATATGGGGAAAGGGGCAAAGGAGGGGAGGAAGAAGGATGATTGGAGGGAGGGTAATTGTGGGGACCACACCTTCGGTGCGTCTTACAAGGGTACAGGTGAAACTTACTAAATGCAGAATATAAATGTCTTAACACAATAACTAAGAAAATGCCATGAAGGCTACGTTAAATTTTTTTTTTTTTTTTGCGACAGAGCCTCAAGCTGTCACCCTAGATGGAGTGCTGTGACATCACAGCTCACAGCAACCTCCAATTCCTGAGCTCAAGCAAGTCTCTTGCCTCTGCCTCCCAAGTAGCTGGGACTATAGGCGCCTGCCACTACCAAAAAGGCCATTTTTTGGTTGCAGCCATGATTGTTGTTTGGCGGCCCAGGCTGGATTTGAACCTGCCAGCTCAGGTGTACATGGCTGGTGCCTTAGCCCATTGAGCCACAGGCGCCAAGCTGCTATGTTTAGAGTTTGATGAAAATATTTCAGATTGTATATGAAACCAGCACATTGCACCCCATGATTACATTAATGTACACGGCTATGATTTAATAAAAAAGAAAAAGAAAAGAAAAGAAAAGAGAGAGAGAGAGAGAGAGAGAGAGAGACAGAGAGAGAGAGAGAAAGAAAGAAAGAAAGAAAGAAAGAAAGAAAGAAAGAAAGAAAGAAAGAAAGAAAGAAAGAAAGAAAGAAAGAAAGAAAGAAAGAAAGAAAGAAAACGCACGCACGCACTATTCTATTACTGCCCCATTTCCAGGATAAGAAAACTTAAGAAAAGATGAGATAACTAAGACTAGGCAAAACCAAGTAACTCCCAAAGTCATACAATTAATAAAGAACAGAGCCGAGATATGAATCTATGTCTAATTGACCCTAAAGCCCACATTTGCCCACTTTGACACAGATTATTTTATTCAACCTTCCTAAACCCTGTAAAGGTATATGTATATCAGGGGTTAAGAGTACAGATTCTGAAGACAGAATGACCTGGAACCATATCCTGGCTCTACCATGTTCTAACTGTTGGACTGAGCTCCTTAACCATCTGGGCCTCAAGTTCTTCATCTACAAAATTGAAATGTTTAAGGTACCTAAGGATAGTGTGAAAGAATAACTATAAAAACTAAATGAGATAAGACATGGAGAGAACTTAGCATAGTGTCTGTTACAAAACAAATGTTCAATAGATATTGGGTGCTATCATCATTACCTCCACCATCACCATTTTCTCTTTTATAGATAAGAAAATGGAATTGAGAGACAGATAGTATTTTATCTGATGTTTAAAACCAGCTAGTGTCGATGAAAGGTTTTATACACAAGTTTACTCAGCTTCAAAGTCAGGAAGGCGTGGGAAGAGCATCCCAGACAGAGGGACAGAGGGAGGCCTTAGGGAGAACTTCCTTTAGGGAAGGGGAACACGAACTGAATGTTGAAATATAATTATGAGTTGGTCAGATGAAGAAATGAGGTGAGAGAAAGGTGTTGCTGGAAGAGAAAGCAACACATCCAAAAGAACTGATACAGCATAGAAACTGTTAACTGGGTGGCATATCTGAGAAGCTACAATTATTTCAGAGTGGCTAGAGCCCAAATAGTAAAGGCCAAGAAAGTCTTGAGTTCATATATGAAGCAAACAAAAGGAAGCATGATTTTGAGAAGTGGTTGTCCAAGTGAAATTTTTCAGACCATGAACGTTACCATCACCTTTTAGAAGCCCATTTATAAATGTAAATTCTTGGGGATATCTCAGACCTCTTGAATCAGAAACTCTAGGTTTTTTAAAAGATTCTCCAGGTGATTCTGAAGTATGGTTGATATTTGAGCAATAATGGAATATAATGGTATTTTTAAAAACAATAAAATCATTCTTCATTAGTCAAGTAATTCAGAAGAGGAGAAGACCATGAGGCTCTGAATTGGTGTATATCTGGATAGGCACTAATTATAATACCCATGATATGCTTGGTTTTCCTTTGACAACAGTTATTCAGTTTTATAGGTTATTTCACTTATATATCAACTTGCCCTGTGCTTCATCTTGTCAAAATACTCCAAGTAGGCTTACATTTTAAATCTCTTAAAAAAACTTTTTTACACTAGAGGGACCTTCTAAGTTTATACCTTGTTACAGACTAAATGTTTGTTTCCCCCTTATTTATTATGTTAAAACCTAATCACCAATGTGAAGCTATTGGGGGGGGGGTGTCTTTGGGAGGTGCCCTTATTAGTGCCTTTATAAAAAAGGCCTTAGAGAGACCCTTACCCCTTTCACCATGTGAGGACACAAGAAGGCTCCATCTACGAACCAGAAAGCAGGCTCCCACCAGACACTGATCTGCCAGTGCCTGATCTTGGACTTTTTAGCCCCCAGAAATGTGAGAAATCAGTTTATGTATTTATAAGCCACCTATGTTGTAGTATTTTTTTTATAGCAGCTCAAATGGTCTGAGACTATACCCTTAAAAGGTCAAACTATGCCTATTAAAACTACATGTCTTTAGAAACCATCATGATCACAATTTCTTAAAAGTTTTTATCATTTTTATAAATTTAGTAAGACATTATAATCAAATTTTTAAACAAAATTGAAGTTTTGCAATTCTATGTTTCACTTTTGTTTTCTTTGTTAAATTAAATTCCCTCAACCACGGTTATTCCACTTCCAAGAACTTTATATACCAAGATTCCTTATGAGGTTTCATTTGAAAAAAGGGGTCCTCACTAATAAAAGAACTTTGAAAGTAACTGGTCTAGAAGATAAAATTCAAGATCTTTAGCATAAAATGTAAGGCCCACCAAAGTCTGGCCCCCATCAACTCTCTCAAGACTATTTCCCACTACTTCCTGTCAGGAAATGAACTGTTTAGCAATCCCAAACTGCCTATACCTCCTCATAAATACCACACTATTTCTCATCTTTTAAAATCTGTTCATATTATAATTTCCCAGTAATTATTTCCTGGCTTGGTTTTATTTATTTTTCAAATATTCTATTAGCCTGTGAACAACAAATAGCATGCTCTAGGGCCAGGTGGGACTGAGTTAAGGTTACTTGCATTACACAGTGGGGAGGGCAGAGTCCACAGGTCAAACTGTTTCTTAAGTCCTTTTGAGCCCCTAGGTTGGTCACATAAGTTCTCTATCCTATTTCTTCCCTTTGGACACTGCAGACTAGAGTTAGGAACTGGGTGTTCCCAGGAGTAATATCTCTTAGATAGCTCATTTGGCTAAGGAAAAAGAAAGACATTTTGGATAGTTAGCAAAGAACTGTAGCACCTTAACAAGGAGTCACCCAAGGGACACATTATTCTAAGTCAAAACCAAATTCTCTTCTCTTTATCTGTTAAACTATTATCTTTTAGGTCAATGGCTCTCAAATTGGTGAGACAAGGGAGATTATTTTGTCCCCAGGGGACCCTGGGCAATGTCTGAAAACATTTAAAATTTTTAAAAATTTACTTTTTTCTAAACATGCTATAAAATGAAAACAGTTTTGGTTGTCACATTTGAGGATGTGGTTAATAGTGCTGTCTTTTTTTGCTCTAAGCATAGATAATTCTTCTTCACTGAATTGTACTTATGATTCCTATCTTTGTTATAAGAGTTACTCATATTATTATTCTTTTCTGGCTTTGTTCTTCTGACCCAGCAAACTTGATTTTCATTTGTTTTAGGTAACAGTGTAGTACTATAATAAAGTTTAATAGCAGAAATATCTCTATACACTCTAGTAACCTCTCCAAAATTCTCTGATGGTGTTGACTAAAATTCCACAATCTGTAAGAAGAGTACAATGTAAATAGCCTCAAACTTTACTTCTTTTTCCTGCTCAAAATATTTGAGGAGCAGGAACCTCCTACTTTTCTGTAACTGGAACTGATCAGGGAAGAAAGAGGTCCCACCCTGACCGAAAATAATTGGAAATTTCTAAGCATAGCAAAGATTAATTTTCATAGTTAAAATAAAAGGCTGGCAAAACTCTGAAGGCCTTCCTGATAGCACTATCTTCAACAACTTCCACATATGTTCCTAGGCTTATGGTGATATTGTCAAATCTTCAAGGATGCTCATATATTTTAAGTATTTAATAGTAAATAATAATAAAGTCAGTATTAAAATATTTATTTTAAACAAATTTCTCAAAATAAAATGTTTATACAAACGGAAAAGCACAAAGGATGACTGACTTTGGGCTATAAACTCCTTATTAAAATGAACATGGGGCTGGTGCAGTGGCTCATGTCTGTAACCCTAGCACTCTGGGAGGCCGAGGCTAGTGGATTGCCTGAGCTCACAAGTTTGAGACCAGCCCAAGCCAGAGTGAGACCTCATCTCTAAAAAAATAGCTGAGTGTTGTGGTGAGCACCTGTAGTCCCAGCTACTTGGGAGGCTGAGGTAAGACAATCACTTGAGTCCAAGACTTTGAGGTTGCTGTGAGCGATGATGCTACAGCACTCTACTGAGGGCAACATAGTAAGACTCCGTCTCAAAAAAAGAAAGGAAGAAAGAAATGAACATATGGAACATTTATAACGTGATACTAATGGAATAATTTTGTATGTTTCTAACTTATTTCCAATTGGCAATTTCTGAAAGTAGGAATTTAGTCTTAACAAGAGGAAGAATAGTCTAGTTTAGACCCATCGTAATTAAAGTAGCTATGCCCTTATTTGTTTCAATTGGAATTCTGGAAAAAACTTTCTTTCACTAAGGGGTTCAAATGTTATTTGTTTTTAAGTTGTTTTTAAGTTTTAAAAAATAATTGTACCCGGCTCGGCGCCTGTGGCTCAACCGGCTAAGGCGCCAGCCACATACACCTGAGCTGGTGGGTTCAAATCCAGCCCGGGCCCGCCAAACACCAATGATGGCTGCAACCAAAAAATGGCTGGGTGTTGTGGCGGGCGCCTCTAGTCTAGCTACTTGGGAGACAGAGGCAAAAGACTCGCTTGAGCCCAGGAATTGGAGGTTGCTGTGAGCTGTGATGCCACGGCACTGTATCCAGGGTGACAGCTTGAGGCTCTGTCTCAGAAAAAAAAATAAAATAAAATAAAATAATTGTACCCTATCAGGTAGATTAAAATGGCGATACCAAGTGTTGGCAGAGATGTGAGGCAACTAGAACACATTCATTTTATAGTACAGCCATATGAATGATACAGACACTTTGAAAACTATTAGGAAGTTATCTATTAAAAATTATACACACACATTCACTTAAAGGTGTCCAACCTTTTTTCTTTTCTGCCACACATTAGAAGAGTTAAGAGTTATCTTGGGCCACACAGTAAATACACAAACACTAACGAAAGCAGATAAACAAAAGAAAAGGTCCATGTGTACTTTTCATGATATCTGACACCACAGATAAGCAAAATGGTCCTCAAATAATCTGCATGCAGTACATGGGCTATGGCTTGGGCACTCCTGGATATATCTTATTATCTAGCAATTCTACTTACTCTCTGGTATATACCCAAAAGAAAAATGTCCACCAAAGCATTCATTAATTCATTGTAAGTAATTAATATGCAAGAACATTCTTAATAACTTTATCCATAATAGCCCCCAAACTGGAAAAAACCCAAATGTAAAAATCTTGGATAGACACTGGTAGGTTCTACCCATGTGTAATTCTTGAAAAAGCATAGAACCTTACTGGGACTCCATTCCACATACTAAAATGCTAAGTAAGGTTCTTTTGCTTTCTAAAATTAATAAATTAATAATTTCCTCCGTCTTTCATTTACCTTAAATATAGTAAGTATATATAAAAAATGATCTCTGGCACCAAAATTTAACTTTAGCTTATCTTTTCAATCATGGAGGTCTCAGGCCAACATACAAGCACAAAGAGTGAAATATTTACCTAGGGATACAGGTGATTAAAAATAGGCCTCGGCGCCTATGGCTCAACAGGCTAAGGCGCCAGCCACGTACACCTGAGCTGGCAGGTTGGAATCCAGCCCGGGCCCGCCAAACAATGACGGCTGCAACCAAAAAATGGCCGGGCGTTGTGGCGGGCACCTGTAGTCCCAGCTACTTGGGAGGCGGAGGCAAGAGACTTGCTTAAGCCCAGGATTTGGAGGTTGCTGTGAGCTGTGATGCCACAGCACTCTACCCAGGGTGACAGCTTGAGGCTCTGTCTCAAAAAAAAAAAAAAAAAATCAGTTATAGTCTATTATCTGGAAAAAAGAAAGTGGGGTAAGAGTAGCTAGAGCTTTAGTTTTCTTTTAATCAATAAAAATAACCTAGAGCCACAGTAGTGATGATACCTAATAACTTATAAATAATCAATAACTGAAAGCTAGGTACAGGAAGACAGTTTCTTTGAGATTATCTACAAGAAAAATCAATCTTTATTATATAAGTTCTTTACATTGAAAAAAATCAAGGAGATATTCCTTGGTAGAACAAGCAGGACACGCAAAGGAAGTACACTGTGTTTTCTTTTTTACAAGGGTTATATATTACTTTGATAAATGGGAAAACACAAAAAATAAAATAAAATTTAACTATAGCCAACTTTTCTTCATGAGAAGACAGTGCTTGAATTTAACAGTGATTTCTATTTTTGTATCCTCATTCCAGGTATGTAAGTCATCAAATCAGGTTATCAGATCAAGGTAGGGACCCCAAGTTATCACTTCATGAGAAGGAAGCAAAATGTTAAAATCATCATTTTAGAAATGTTAGAATTTAAGGACTATCTCATATGGATTAGGCTTCTAAATTTTGGAGATTCTCTAGTCTTTTGTGAAAAACAAGAGAAGATGTATCCCTCAGATGACAAAAGAAGTACAAAAGAAGTAAAATGCCATGGAAGAAAGCACTAGTTCGATTTGGACCAAGGCATGGATTCTCTTTTTTTCTTTTCTTTTTTTTTTTTTTTGAAACAGTCTCACTATATTGCCCTCAGTAGAGTACCGTGACATCACAGCTCATAGCAACCTTAAACTCCTGGACTTAAGCTATTCTCTTGCCTCAGCCTTCCAAGTAGCTGGGACTATAGGTGCCCGCCACAACACCTGGCTATTTTTTTTTTTCCTTTTTTGGTTGTAGTTGTTGTTGTTTGGCAGGCCTGGGCTGGGTTCGAACCTACCAGCTGATGTAGGTGGCTGGCACCTTAGCCACTGAGCTACAGGCGCTGAGCCCAAGGCATGGATTCTAATTCTCACCTTCCCATCTAAAGTTGAGCAAAGTATTTTAATCTTTCTGTGACTCAGTACTATCTGTAAAATGAAGAGATTAGGTTAGATAATGCCTTTATGTTTATCACTAAAAATTTCAAAATGCTTGTAATTCACCAAGTGCTCACCAACACACAACAGATGCATTTCCTGATATATCCTTAATCCATTGAAAAGTCAACTATCCATATTAACAAAAATATCTAGAAATTAGACATAAGCCACTAAAACTCTGTGTTAAGATCTGAGGTCAGTGAAAATGGCCTTCCACTGCCTGTAAATTGGGTTTACAGCCACCAAACAAATAAAGAGGACTACAATATATAAATGAACAAAGGAACTAAACAAGTGAAAGGGTGTATAATGAACTGGTAGAGAATTAACAAAAGAACTCACCAAAGAAACTCTTATCTGTTCCAGAAAATGTCTTTAGTTTCTACATACACATACACACAGACAATACACACACATATATATTATTATTAGCTAAACACAAGGTCAAAATAAAAAACATAACTTCTACTCACTTTGACAGAGACACTCCCCCAGCTTTCCCAATCATCTCTTCATGGTGCAATACTGAGTGGTTCCATGGAATATGGAGGAACTTTAAGAGTGTTCTCATCCACCGTTCAGGATGTAAAACAAGTTGCTCATAGTGAACCAACATGCATTTGTTATAACCAACCTCCATACACTGGTTA
>CAUYON010024125.1:0-42771 GCA_963573935.1 Arctocebus calabarensis | reverse complement strand
AGTATCAATGTCTATATATAGTGATCAAGAAAATGCCATGAAGGCTATCTGTAACAGTACGATCAAAATATTTCTGAATGTATATGAATCGTGCCCTATGATTGCACCAATGTACATAATTATGATTCAATAAAATTATTTTTTAAAAAAATGTTAAAATTTGTTTTATGGTGTTTTCTCAAAAAAGATGCATAGGTGGTAAATTTACTGGGTATTTGTATTTTAGAAAATGTCTTACCCCTCAAATGTGAATGATACTTTAGATAGTATGTGAGCCTAGGTTATAAATACTTTCTCACAGTATATTTTTAATCATTGATCCAATTTCATCAGGGTCTTTAAAATGAGTTTTAAATGAGCTTTAAAATGAGTTTAAAAGTCTACGTGAAGACAAAATTATGTATTAAAAAATGTTATATGCAACATAAAAGACAAATGACAAAGCCGGGAAGAAAGTTGCAATTTATATCAGAGGCTAAAGGCTAGTTGCCTGGATATATTGATTTTTTTTTTTAATAGAGGGGGAAAAAAACAAGTACATGTTGTGGTGTCTAACTACCATTTCCCACCACCAGAAATTAAGATTGCTGGATAAATAGCTCACTCCTTATCTGGGACAGATGTAGGGAAAATTGTTCCCTGACCTTGAGCATAGGCTCACTTTCTGCTTGAGAGACCTAAAGAGTCAGGAGAATGGCATGTGAGTTGTGGACATGCAGGAGGGCAGAAAACTGACCTCCAAGAGAGAATGTGTAAATAAGGTGTGGCAACAAATATTCTCTGGATTCCGAAGATCTCTTGACACTGGAGGCAAAGGTCATGCTCAAGGTCTATGATTTTGCAAAAACAAAGGTAGAGACATTCTATCTGATCTTCTCTGCATCCTCCCTAATCATTGCTGATGTCTGATAAGCAGCTTTGATCTACTTCTTCCTGTTTTATGATAATAAATATAGATCTGAGCTTTCCTCAGGTGAACCCTTCCCTGAACTTCTCTGGCACAGACTCTGCATCAAGCCTCTTCATTCCTCATGCCAAAACCACAAAATGGAACAGATAAGCCTAACATAAAGAGGTTCACACCACCCACATATGGAATAATGTAAACATGAATAAGAACAGTTTAATGCAAGAAATGGGATCGTATCAATATGTTAAGATCTATCCATGCACATAATATTTCAATACAAAACAAAAATCAGTAAACATAAACACTTCGGTTAGTCCTTGGAAGCAGCTGGGGCACAGACAATCGAGTCTAAAAATTAATAATAAAAAAAGAAAGGAGCATTTTATATTTTTGATAAAAAATTGTTCCTCAGGATAACCAAAAGTTTTTAATGAGGGGAAATTTCTACTTATAGAAATGTTTCAGCTAGTAAATGAAGAAAGAATGACCCAGCGAGAGCACCACCATTTTACAACCTTGAGGAAATGAGGCTCTATGACATTGACCATCAAACGGCTGCCTCTCATCACAAAGTGAGGCCCACACCTTGGTTCCTCACAGGAGACAGAGAAATAATTCACAAGAAGTTGGGTGGCACAGTACCAGAAGATATTTTGAGAGAGAGAGACCCCATTCACATAACTTTTATTATAGTATATTGTTATAATTGTTTTCTAACTCATTATTGTTGTTGATTTCTTACTGGTCCTAATTATAAATTAAATTTTATCATAGGTATGTATGTCCAGGAAAAAACACAGTGTGTAATGCGTAAGTTTGGTATCATTCATGGTTTTAGACATCTGTGGGAGGACGTAGAATGTATTTCTCATAGATAATAATACAGTATGATTGTGTGTAGAAAAGGCTTTAAGTGAAATGCTCAATACTTACTAGCTTTCAGAGAATCATCTTTTTAATTTTTATAAGTGCTCTTGAACCTCTAAAAATAATGATTTAAATTTTGAAAAATTTTATATTTTTTTCCTCCTTTAACTGTTTCCCTGGAATTTTTTTAGGTTGATTTGCTATTTCACATTATTTGCTTTCTTCAACTAGTTGGTGATTCCTGGCTACCTTTTTATGCTTAGAATATAAAATGATTAACATTAGTGGTGAGCATTGAACCACTGTAGCTTTCATGGTCTTCTTCCTCCATAAACAACATTAAAAATTGGCTAGTAATGGTGGTTCAGGCCTATAATCCAAGGCAGGAGGATTGCTTGAGACCAGGAGTTTGAAACCAACCTGAGCAACAGCAAGAGCCCATCTCTACAAAAATAAAATAAAATCAGTCAGGCATAGTGCCACCCACATATAGTCCCAGCTACTCAGGAGGCTGAGACAGGAGGATCACTGGAGCCTAGGAGTCTGAGGTTGCTGTGAGCTAGGCTGATGCCATGGCACTCTAGCCTGGGCAACAGAGTGAGACCCTATTAAAAAAAAGGGGGGAGGAGGAAGGGAGGTAAGGAGGGAAGAAGGGAAGGAGGGGGGGAAGGGAGGGAGGGAGGGAGGGATGGGAGGGAGGAAGGAAAGAAGATAGATGTTCTTCTAGCCATTGCTCACACGTTCAGCACCTGATTTGTTAAGACTAATTTCTAAGTATGTGAGAGTGGGTTGTAATTTATCAGGCAGGCAGAGACCTTTTGCTTCCACATAATGAATCACGAATATGCCTCTAATTGTTTTCCTTAATCCAATACAATCAATCTTACAGCTAGAAGAAATTTCTTCCCAGATTGTAGAAGTAAGACATCTGTCAGAGTCAATTTCAACTTTGTTCTGGCTTTCTTCAGAAACTAAGCCAAGAGTTAGCCATGTCAACTATATATATTTAAATTTCTCAAAATGTTATTTTATATCCTGATATTCTATTTATTTAGGTAGGTAATTACCTTTTATTCCACAAGAAATGTAAGAAACATTCAACGAAATTATTACTACTTTTTTGTTTGTTTGTTTGTTTTAGACAGAGTTTCCCTGTGTAGCCCTCAGTAGAGTGCTGTGGCATCATAGTTCACAGCAACCTCCAACTCTTGGGCTTAAGCAATTCTCTTGCCTCAGCCTACCAGGTAGCTGGGACTAGCCCACTACAATGCCCAGCTATTTTTTTGTTGCAGTTGTCATTGTCATTTAGCTGACCTAGACCGGGTTCTAACCCAACAGCTTCAGTGCATGTGGCCAGTGCCGTAACCACTTTGTTACAGGTGCCAAGCCCTCAATAAAATTATTTTAAAATATCTCCCATAAATCTGAAACTCCTGTATAGATAAAAATATATAGTCATTTCAAAAAACAAATCAAAAACTATGCAATACAAAAACAGAAATACTGCAAACCAAAAAGTGTGACCAGATCAGTTACCCTTACTGTTTTTGGCAGAGAATTAAATTTTCTCTAATTGAGCCTCTAATTTGACTCTAAGCTTCCCTGAATCCACAGAAAAATGGAAATATAGTTACATCATTCAGAAATACCAAACTATACCTTTAAAGAGATAATTGTTCCAAGGTACTATATGTTAAATGAACAAGGGAGTTCTGTGCTGATCATAGTAGAATGTCTTTCTTATCAATATTTCTTCAGGAAATGCAATTGCAAAATCCTTGTAATTTTTCTCATAGACGATTTCAACATACACTAAAATAATTAAAAGATGATTAAAAATAAGTCAACGAAGGAGATTCTGCAAGGGGCCAAGTAATATATTGCATGTGTGGCTTCATGATTTAATTTCATCTTAGGACACAGTTTTAAATATCTTAGTAAATCCTTGACTGCGAATTTTTCAAATAATTTGTTTATCTCTTTACTTGGGCTTTTTTTTTTTTTTTTTGACAGTGTTTCATGACCTTTCGTTCAATTCTTTCAACAACTTGAGGTCTCATTCTTTTTCCTAGTAAGTTACATCTAAGAAGCAGCTCAGAGGAGTGAAATGCTTTGTTTAGGGTCAGTCAGTAAATGACTTGAAGAAACTCAGACACAGGTGTTCTGATTATAAGTTAACAAAGTATTTAAAGTATTTATGCTGTGAAGTACCTACCGGCTCCAAGGCAGTGCTCTGGGGGCTGAGGATAGATAGTTGAATAAGATGTAATCCCTGCCCTCAAACAGATCACAAAGATGCCTTTGTATGTAACTCAGTCAATGCTCTTTGCTTTCACTATACTGATGCAAAATCAGTATTTGTGGAGTACACAGTTTGAGAATATAAAATTGTGGGATAACAATAAATATTTCTGGACATCTCTCCTAGATGTTTGAAATTATATGATAGATGCTTTAGCCAAAAATCCTGCAAGTATTGAGACAAAAAACAGATTAAAAGAACTGGAGGAAGGACCATTTCCTGGAATTGCTGAGCATCTCTTGGAAAAATCAGAGAAAAGAAGGAAAAACATTCCATTTATTCCCAGGATGATAATAATTAATTGGTATGGTTATTCTTGGCCACTTTGGGAAATAGCTTTTGGTGACAAAATGCAGCGCTGATGAAATATTTTCAAAGGCAGATGGGAATATCTTAGTACAAATATAGAAGAAGTTGACCACCCAAGGGACTGTAACAAGCTGGTCAACATACAGAGTGGCCAACATAGGAGCAAGGCCTACTGTACTGATATGTACACGTGGTGCATGCCTGGTCTATGAAACTTAGGTCAACTTAAGGAGGTGGTCAACTATGGAGGTTCTACTGTATGTTAAATCCGGAGAAGTAAACCATTTTGTTAGGGGTGGTGCTGGTGCTGATTTTACTGAAAATGACAAAATCATGGGTGCCCTATGCTGAAAGTGGTTCAGTAGGACCTAGACGGTCATCCGTTTGGAAGCCCTGGAAGACTGACTTAGCATTGGTCATTTTTTGCTCATAGTTTATGTAAATAACAGCATACTTTTTGAAATCAAATCTCACTGAAGCTTAATATACAAAACATGAAAAAAGAGCCACTCTGGTTGGCTGGATGCAGGGTACAGGAAGAAGGTCCTCCACACTCTGTCCTCTCTCCTTGTCACCGGTGGATGGATCATTGAAGACCTACTTGAAAAATGGGGAACCTTGTCTTGCCACTTAAAAGGGTCTCAGATCCTAAAACTTTACAAAATGTTAGACAATAACTACTTCCCCCGGCCTCTTGATAGCTTCTGTAGAGCACCCCATTAGCAGCCTCAAGGGAAGGACATATAATAGTTATTTGTGGTGATTTTCTAGTTGGTCACTTCAGTGGTTCAAATGCAGACAGAGTAGCCAGACATCGGAAGATATGATTAAAAAGAAAGTAAAAGGCTCGGCGCCTGTGGCTCAAGCGGCTAAGGCGCCAGCCACGTACACCAGAGCTGGCGGGTTCGAATCCAGCCCCTGCCGGCCAAACAACAATGACGGCTGCAACCAAAAAAAAAAAGAAAGTAAAAAACAACTTACGGTAATGACCCCACCCAAGGAAAGATCTAGCAATCTCTAACCTATATAGTAATAGTAATCCCAAGTCCAGCACAGCGTCTAATTGAAATATTGATTCTTCACTTAGGTCTCTAACATAGAATTCCAGAGCAGAGAGCGCCCCACCACTCAGACACCCCCTTTGCAGAATCACAACACAGAGCACATAGTGTTTCTTTAACATTAAGCTTCCTCAGGCTTTCATTTCAATTAGTTACCAAAAAAAAAAAAAAAAAAAATCAAGAAGTATTGTCGGAAAGATTCCAGTCAGTGTTTTATTGCCTGAAATGGTTGTCAGGATTAACTGTTTCCTCCCAGAAAGGGAGTTTGCAGTAAGAGCAATCCTTTTTTTTTTTTTTTCCTTGTAGGTAGGAAGCTATGGATAAAGTAAACAAAATCTATTTTCTTCTAAGTGATTTATTTAGCATATTTGCGGTACAAAATTTCATTGATGGCATTGAAATTTACTGAAATAAGCACCCAATTTATGCCAAGAAATTATCACAAATCCAACTTTTGCCGTCCTTCTATTTTCATTTAGATGCTAAGAGCAACAAAACCCCTTGACGTTATTATCTCCTATGAATACTAATTATGTCACTACAACTGTGTGTCTGCTAATCTTCCAGAAATAATGTGAGAATTACTGGGACACGATAGGAGCAGAATGGAATTAGAAACCTATTTTGTGAATTTGTCAGAACTACCAGCTTTCTGAGTGGTAAAAGTGCACATCCAGAAATTCTTTCATAAGAGGACAAATTACCACAATGAAGATAAATGATGATTCTTAATGCTGCACTTGGAGCACAGACCATTTGCTAGGGCAGGGCCAACATTCTGTGGGTTCCTTTACCCTTCCAATAAATTCTGTTCACTGTACCTAGCATTCTCATCTCACCGCACCAGCCTCGACTCCAGATAAGACCTGTTTTTAATCATGCCTAATGGGTCTGGTTCCTAGGGGAATAAGCATGAAGGTGAAAATCTCCTTTCCAGCAGGGAGGGGAATAAACTCCTTGTGGGGACCACGGCTTAATCTGGCCCCCTCTGAAGGAAGCAAGATGTCTGTCATAGCACAGTGTCGGCCACCTCATTGGTCTCAATTATTTGTTGAGTGTGAATGAAGATATTATTGTGCCTTTCTCATCCAGAGCTGGACACAAATTATAAACTATTGCGCTTGAAGGAACCTTTGCTACATTCTCCTTAAGCTGCTTGATCTGCAGTGGAAACTGAGGCATGCCAGGGGAAAGGGTCAATCAAAAGAGCACAGGAGGTCACACAGGGAAGAGCCAGAATGAGATCATGTTTAATTCCCCAAACTCTAGTCAAGGTTCTTTTTTTCTACTGTCAACTATAAAATCCTACAGCACTTTTAAAACCAAGTGTCAGGCATTTCTCAAAGGGAGATTCCCTCCCCGCCTTGGGTCCATTGGAGCCATCCAGGTCCTCGTCACCCCTTTCTGGACACTCCAGTTTCCCTGGTCCAAGACTTGCCCCCTCTAATGGCTTCACAGGACTGTCAACTTCATCCCTTCTCTAAGGCAGTGATTTTCAACAGGTGGGCTGCAAAAATGTTTAAAGATTATTAATTAAATTATTTTCAAAAGAAGTTCAAGGTACAGTAAATATATTCCCTTTTTCACTTTTTTTTTTTTTTGATCAACATAACTCAAGTGTGCCACAGAAGTTTAACTACAGGTTCAAGTGTGCCGTGAGATAAAAAAGGTTGAAAATCACTGCTCTAAAGGCCATTTTCTCTATTTTGTAATCAGCACCCCACCTCATTTTGCTTTACAGCACCACTGAGTGCCACGACATGAGGATGTTCACCCCTGTGAGCACAGACACACCCTGTCTCAGTTCACCCCTCATGTTTCTATTCTTGGGGTCTCCCTTGGCTGGACTCTCCCTCCCATCCACCTGAGTGGTCCCATTCTGTGCCACCAATACCTCTTCTAACTTCCATACCCCACAGACAGGCCGAGCACTCTCAGGAACTCCGGTCTGGTGTTCCCAGGGACACCAGGTCCTCCCGGATTGCACCTTACATCATTCACTTGGTCCTAGTTTCTCCCAGTTACTTTAACCAATTCAGACATCACACAAAAAACACATGTGTTGACTTAGAAATACTGACATGAAGAGGTGTCGGGTAATCCGAGAGTGTTTATACAACCTTCGTGCAGTTCTGGGCATCAGTTACTCCATCTCTTTTTAGCTCAGTGAATTATTTGAATACAGTGCACCTGTTCTGACCTTCTCATAGGATCAGAGCCGAAACTTGTTGGTAGAATTCTGCTTCTACCTTTCAAACCCTGATGTTAGTTGTGGACCACCACGTGGTTTTTCTTTAAAGATTTCTATCATTGGGCTCATAAAGTGGTGTATCTGAGATGAACGAAATTCTTAATTGTGTTTGTGATGAAACATATGAATAAATAAATAGAAGCATTAATATTTCATTAATAGCTACAGCTATCTTCTAGAATGACGTGTGGGATGCTAACTGCAGCTGAGTGTATTTTAAGTATCTTTTTATATGTCTGTTTCCCACACTTGATTTCAGGCTAATTGCCCAATTCAGATTGTGTGGCCAGAACTCAGCCCTGTACCTGGCACATGATGAAAACTCAATACTTTTTGAATGAAACATTTATGCAGTCCTAAATTCTTAGCGAAACCTTGGTTAGGTTTCACCACTTTTCCTAATATTCCTTAATAAAAGTCAATCCACACTGAAATTCAAGTCATATTATATCACTAAAAAAGGCTGGCCTCCTGCACTAGCCACTTGCTGCCTACGTGTTCCCTCAAATAACAATGCAGAATGATCCCGAACTCTTCTCCAGATGTTTGAAGACCACAATGTTTTTCTACCAAATCTGCATTTCTGCAGGCTAACATTTTCCTGTTCTTTAATATTTTCAGACACTGTCATGGGGGCATTAACTCCTCTAAGCACACCCTCCCGGTGTCACTCTCCCACTCACGATGTGCCCCTCAGACTGTGTCACTCAGACTGTACACAGCATTGCCCAGAACACCCGCCAGCTCACAGTTCAGGGAGGTTGTCACCTCTTTTGAAATTGATGCCATCCCTTCATTAATGAAACCCAAGTGCATCAGATTTTCTAATAGCCACTAAACTACAGGGAGTCCCCAATGTCACTGCACCTGGAGAAAATGGGAATTGTGGCTAATTTACAAAATTTTACAAAGAGGTGGCCAACATGTAGAGAATATTCTGTACATATATTGTAAAATTTTGTAGTGACTATTTTATAAATAAAGGTATGTTTAGCTACAATTTCCCATTTTCGCTACGCATGGCAATCTTTGGGACACCCTTTACAATCGTGATGCCTCCACCCCCATTCTTTCCCTGTTTCTTGTTTTAAGAAAACATATTCCTCCTACTATTTTTTTTCTTTTCTTTTCTTTTCTTTTTTTTTTTTTTTTTTTTGCAGTTTTTGGCCAGGGCTGGGTTTGAACCCACCACCTCCAGTATATGGGACTGGTGCCCTATTCCTTCGAGCCACAGGCGCAGCCCCCTCCTACTATTTAAGGTTAATCATTCATTTTGCCTCTGCAGATCTTACACCATCACTTCCATCTGTCTTCCTCTCAACGCACCCTCTCTGTTTCCAGTTCCTTCCTTGTAGCTTCAAACACGCCCAGGCTCCTCTCACCTTCTAATACATATGAATCATCAATATTGGATTTCCACCCCCACCACTTCTCCCATATTCTCTCGCCAAGGTCATGAATGTCTTTAGTTTTATCAAATGCAACCTGGCCTTCAGTTTTGACTTCTTAGCTCCATGCCACACGATTAACAACTCCTCCTCCATGGAGCATCCTTTCCCCAGCTTCAGTGACGTTTCTCTCTCTGGTTTTTCTTCTCTCCCCAGCCACTCCTAACTCATCTTCCTGAGTGGACTCCTGTTTCTCAACCCATCCTTCTGGTGTCTGTCCCCTACACCTCTTCTGTGTGCATTTCTGCTGGGAAACGTCATCACCTTTCATGATCTCAATTACCATCTAAAATCTACTGTCTCTCAATTCTCTCTCCCTCCCAAATCTTTCCTCTACGTTTCAACGTAAAAGAGAACGTGAAGGTGTACTCACCACTCAACATTCGTACGTGAAAGTTCCCTGAGTCCCTCAAAGTCAAGAGGGGCAAGCCCCGAGTTCCCTGCTTCTCCCTCCTTCTCTTGTGCTTCTCATCTCTGTGAATGCCAAGATCAACGCCCACCCAGCGCACTCCCACAGGCTGGCAGGTGCGATGAGTTATAGACACGTGAAACTGGTTTCTTGAGTAAGTGTAACTCACTGAGGTACCATCGGACAGTGTTGCCATCAACCACTCCTCGTAACACCCTCTTTCCTTGCCCTGGGACCACATTTCAAGCACAGCTGTTTGATCACTTTTCAGTAACAAAAACAATCATGTTGAGCTCTCTGCAGCTCACTGTTACGTTTGGTTTTTTGAGACATTACCACTCTGGGGTTGCATGCCATGGTGTCACTATAGCTCACAGCAATCTCAAACTCTAGGGTTGAAGTGATCCTCATGCCTCAGCTTGCAGGTGCCTGCCACAATGCCTGGCTAGTATTTCTTGTTTTAGTGGAGACAGGATCTCACTCTTGCTCAGGCTGGTCTTGAACTCCTGAGCTCAAGCAATCCACCTGCCTCGGCCACCCCCTGCCCAGAGTGCTAGGATTATAGGGGTGAGCCACTACACCCAGCTTAAAAGTCCAATCTTGTTTAAAACCAAAACTTCAACTTCTAACCCAACTTAAATCTTCTCCCTGCCCCCAACCGAGCCTCAGATCAGGCCTGACCTACGGACCAGGTATCTATACAGAGAAACGAAGGAAGAATCTTTTCTTATTTCTCTCCTTTATCCACCTCTCATTCTGTGCCTTCTGCATTCATTCCCTTCATCCAGGAGAAGTGCCTTTAAGCCACAGAGTGACTCTGGGCCATTAACTGCCATCACTTGGCCTAACTTTCCTCACAAAAATGAGACAGTTGCAGGAAATGACATCTAAGGACCCTTCCAAATCTAATATTACAGGATTCTCATATCCTTTTTCTCTGACAAATAGCAATTTATTTGTCCACAATGCTTTGATGATTTTTGAACTTCTAAATTTCCTGTTTATCTACAAGCTTATTTAAAAAAACTGGATCCATTAGGCATTTTTTAAATAATTTTATTAAATCATGATTGTGTACATTAGTGCAATCATGGGGCACAATGTGCTGACTTTATATACAATCTGAAATATTTTGGTCAAACTGTTTAACATAGCCTTCATGGCATTTTCTTAATCACTATATGAAGACATTGATATTCTACATTTAATAAGTTTCACCAGTACCCTTCTAAGATCATTAGGCATGTTTTTTAAGCAAAAAGGAAGATACTAAGAAGCTATGGCCCTAAACTTGCACTTCTGAACAGTAACGTAAGAGAAGTATCTTGTTAACATTTTCATCTCTTCCAGCATGGCTGAGGCTAATACAGAATTTTTCATTCCATGTCATAAGCGGGTCACATATATTTTTCTTAAGTCATGATCACACTTCGGGTAAGTAGGTTTATAGCCTGACAATGTCCTTGGCAGTAGGTGCTTCACTTACTTCTGAAATAGTGATCCATGGTACATCTAAACATTTTTTTTTCTTTTCAAATTTCTCAACTGTCATGTAATAGTTTGGTTGTTTTGAAACCACCTTCTAGTCTTATAACATATTTATGCTTTGGGATTACAAATATGTAAGTGAGATCATTGATCAAACTTGTCAGCAGTTGTATGGTTTAGATAAAATTCTTGATATCTCAGTGTTTTTTGCTAATACTTAAATCACAATTTCCTATGTGGGAATATATTTTGTTCAAGGTGACAGCAATCACATATTATAAAATTTTGTGTTCATCTGTGCGAGAAATACTTATTCTTAATGTAATTTTAACAGAAATAATGCAAGTACGTGGTTTAAAAAGATAAAAAGTGACTCCCTATTCCATCCCTCTCTGTAAATTCAAGACTCTTAGTGGCTACATTTTTCTAATCTTTTAGCTATTTCCTCTAGTATTTAATTAAATATTTCTAAATAACAGCCCTGTGCTCATTCTTGACTGTTCACCTTCCAACACTATCTTTTGGTTTCTGAGTTAGGATATAGGTTGGATACTGTAACAAAAAATCAAATGCTAGTACCTAAAAATAGAAGCTTATTTTTCTCTTGTAAATGGCAAAGCTTCAAATTAGCAGGACCTTTAATCACCTGATCTTGTCACCATGACCGTATTTTATCCAGTGGGATAGGAATAAGGCAATGGGAAGAGCATTTACAGATACAACCCAGAAAATGTATGTATCAAGTCTATTTTTTTTTCCTAGACCTGTATCTTTTTTTTTAATTTCAAATTATTACGAGGGGGCAAATTTTTAGATTACTTCCAGGGTAACATTCCAGTTGTAAAAGAGCCCCTCGCTCCGGGGGTGTGTTATACACCCTCACAGTGTGGACAACAGGTGAGAGCCCACCACCTGCCCTCCCTCCTTCTGCCAATCATCCTCCCCCACCCCCCTTTTCCTTCTTCCTCTCCTACCCCCTGTACTAGACTATATTTGTGCTTTATTGTTCATATGAGCATGTAATCATTTATATATTGGTTTCAAATTAATATTGAGTACAGTGAATATTTATTTTTCCATTCTTGAAATACTTTACTAAGAAGAATGCCTTTCAGCTCCATCCAAGTAAATGTAAAAGATGTAAAGTCTCCATCTTTTTAATGGCTGAATAGTATTCCATGATATTCATATACCACAGTTCATTGATCCATTCATGGGTTGATGGGCATTTGGGTTACTTTCATGACTCGGCAATTATGAATTGAGCCACTGTAAACATTCTGGTACAAATGTTTTTGTGGTAAAATGATTTTTGTTCTTCTGAGTAGATACCTAGTAATGGGAGGTCTACTTTTAGTTCTTTGAGGATTCTCCGTACTTCTTTCCATAAAGGTTATACTAGTTTGCAATCCCATCAGCAGTGTAGAAGTCTATTTATATCCTATTCACTAGACATTGGTTCATGGTTCCACCTAGCTACAGAAGATGCTGAGAACTCTGGTCTTTATGCTGGGTGGCCACATTTTCAGCTAAAATTATATTACTATAGAAGAAAAAACATACATTGCTGAGCAACTTCAGTTTCTTCCACAATTTCCTATTTTGAAAGAATGATATTTTGCCCTTGAAAACAATCCTATGAGCACATATATATACATACACATATGAAGTCTGACAATTAAGTTTGCAAACTTGCCACTATGTGTTTATCTTGGCAGCACTGTATGTATGAAGAAGTCAACCAGGTCTCTTTACCTTGGGATTAATATATCAGTGTCTCACAGCTGTGTTGTGTCGACATGTGGCAGTGTCTTGCTGAGTGGCTTTCATTATTGTTGTTGCATGTTTTTGTGCACCCTGGTGAGAATGTGGGAGCTTGAATTAGAGCAAGGAACAAATATTAAATTTCTTGTTCAATTCAGCAAGCGTGGAAGTGAAATCAGGGAGATGTTAGTCCAAGTTTATGGGGAAAATGCCATGAAGAAAATGTCAGTGTACAATTAAATTAAATGTTTTTCTGAGGGGAGAGAAAGCATCACTGAAGAGAGGTCAAGGCATTAAACTGTGCATTAAAATCATCAGCTGACTGGGAAAAGCATAGTCATCCAAGTAAACATCAATAAAGAACAGGAAAATCTTAACTGAAAAGCTTGGCATGAAAGAGGCATGGCTCTTGCATCATGACAATGCACCAGCTCCCGTGGCACTGTCTGGGAGGGACTTTTCAGCCAGTAAACAAACAACAATATTGGAACACCCTCTCTTGTTACCCACCTGAACTGGCTTCCAGTGACTTTTTTCTTTACCTGAAGGTAAAGGAAATATTGAAAGGAAGACATTTTGATGACTTTCAGGACATCAAGGGTGTTATGACAATAGCTCTGATGGTCATTCCAGAAAAAGAGTTTCAAAGTTGCTTTGAAGTGTGGACTAGACATTGGCTCAGTGCATAGCTTCCTAAGGGGACTATTTCAAAGATGACTGTAGTGACATTCTCAATGAGGGATGTAGAACTTTTTCTAGGATAAATTCACATGCTCATACCTCATATATACACATACTTATCAACTCACACTTTGCATCCCCATCTTTCTAATATAATTATTTTATCTCAATTTTTGTTAAATCAGCATTTACTGTTGACAATATAAAATATTATTTACACATGAATCATATTATGTACTTCCTCTTTGCACATAAGAACAAGTCTAGTATCTTGGCAATATCTCTACTTGTTTTGGTTAGCTTTTTTCTCAATGAGGCTCCATTGCCTTAAAAGATAATCGTGAATTTCATAGATCTACAGGCTCAATTCTGCTCCATCTGTACCTCATTCTCCTCCCAGGACTAGCCAGCTACCAAGAATGTATGCTTTAGGAAGAGATCTTAGAAGCAGGAGAGGGAATGCAGAGACATACAAATGTCTTAATGCCCAGACTGAGAAAATGTCTCTTTGTAACTGTCACTTTGATCTATATGCCCATTTGCCAAGCAAGGCACATGGGCAAACCCAAAGTCAAGCTCTACCAGTGTGCCAAAGACGTGGCTGTGAAAAGAGGTGTAGAATTTGGGACAGATCGTCTACTACACCACACCAAGAAGGCTTGATTCTCCTGCTCCAATCCAGTGACCGCTCCCCAGGCCTGCTGCATATGTCCGTCCAGTCCATCATGAAAGTCCACCTGGACTTTCTCTTACTTGACAAGGAAATGACCTGACGTCCCCTCATCCATATTGAACCACCTATTTCCAGAATCCTACTCTTCCTTTTCCTCGGCTGACTTTCCCTTTTTTATGGATATCTGTATGTCCTTGGCTGTCTTTCATATGTAAGAGATGCTGAGCATCAGCTCTGGGGATACTGAAGGATTCAGACAAAGGCATAGAGCAGAGACCCAGACCTTTGATAAGTGGGGCTTCAAATATCATCATTTCATAACCATTTTCTTTCACATTATCAATTTTCCTTCAGAGAAGACATTCTTTTCACATTTTAATCTGGGGAAGGTGATGGCTGCCAACAGTCTCAGAGCTGGCATAGGGAAAGTTTCATGATTTTCATTAAATAACTTCTAAACTATGATTCTGGGAAAGGAAAATGATTCCAGGAGGGAGGTCTAAGAAATAAAAAAGAATTGCAAGCAAATGGTAGGTTTAAAATGTAAGGATAAAATACAATGCCAAATGCTTTTCAACAATGATCCAGTTTTTCTATTAAGTATACATCCTAGACGACATGAATGATGACAGAAACATCGTTCATAATAGGAAAAAAATGGGAGGAAATATCCATCAGCAAGAAGATGAATACAAATTATGACTTTCTCACTCATGTGAATATTACAGCGAACAACTATACAAAACAGTGTGTTTTCTTGGAAATATAATGTTGAGTTTTTTAAAAAAGCAAGTCCTAGATGATAACATAATGTTATTAAATGCCTTCACCAAACTTGTTTAAGAAGTTGAAAAATTTAATATTTTTTCTATGGTTGCTGTAATTAAACAAATTATTTGAAAAACCAATTAAGTAATAAACAACAAATTCAGAATAGGGGTTCCCTGTGAGAAAGGAATGAAAGAAGATGCAACAAAAGAAAAAAAAATAACAATTTATAGGTAATGCTTAAACCCTATTATAGGTAATGCTCAAATGCATTTGAGGGTGTGTTCATGGACCTTCTTTAATTATTGTGTTTTGCAACTTGCGTATATTATTTTATGTGTGTCAAAATATTTTTGAATAGATTACAATAAAGAAAAGTCAAGATAGGAATAAAATACTAGAAAATAATAACTATAAGGTCAGAGACAAGTTATCAGAATTAAGGTATTGTGAGGATTCTTATAATGTTCTGAATGAGGATCGAAATAACGATTAATGTGGGGGCTTGATGCTAAATGGGAATGTTAAAATTTTTAAATTTTAACAGGGTAAAAATTAAGAAGGAAAGAAGTGGGTTATAGGGCTTTCAAACCAGAAGAAAACTCAGGAAAGGAAAAAAAAATTAAAAGAGCAGAAAAATAAAAAAACACTGAGTAAAAAGTAAAAATAAAACTAAATATGTCAGCAACTACAATGAATATAAATGGACTATATTCACCACTTAAAAAATAAAGATAGTTAGACAGGAATTTTTAGAAGTCTATCAAAATGTTTGTATGCAACACACAAAAAAAATAGGGAAAAAAATAAAAGGATAGAAAACTATAGATTGGGAATATAGTAAATAAAAGAAAAAAGTCAGGATAAAATAGACTTTTAGGCCAAAGTCATTATTAAATTTAAAGAGGTTCACTATATGACAGTAATGTTTTAATTTGCCTTGAAAATATAATAATTATAAACTACCATGACATAATATTAATAACATAGCCTCAAAATATACCAGAGGAAAAAAAAATCTATGATCAGGATCTAAGCTGTCTCCCATCTAGCCTCCAGAGAGATGTAATTTCAATCCTAGACACATTTATTTGAGAAGCATCTTCCACCCCACCTTACCCCCACAACACCTACACTTGTCCCACTCTCTGCTGCAAGCTGAATCTCCCAAGTGCCCAGGTCAGCTAGCTTTCTGCAGGGTCTGGCCAACCAGAAGGAATTTTTCTCTTGCCATACATAATATTGCATCTCTAGTAATAGCAGCCTCTCCATGCTGATTCCACATTCCACCTGCTAATCCTCCCTCAGTTTCTCAGTAACCCAGCCTCCTCCCTTTGCTCCTAGAGCCTAGGGATGGTCATCACTCCCTGCTGGTACCTACCAATATTTTGCTGTCTTCACTGCTGCCTCTTTGGCTTTTCAGTCACCACCATGGTAACCAAGTGTAAGCATTACATTTCTTTTGTTTCAAGTACTAATAATGGCTCCTGTGGTCCTAGATGAACCCCGTATTCTATGGTTTCTGTAACAAATTACCACAGATTTAGTGGCTTAAGACAACACAAATTAATTACTTCACAGGTGTGTAGATCAAAAGTCTGTTAAGTTTGTCTGGTTTCTCTGCATTTAGTCTCATGAGGCCAAAATCAAGAAGTTGGCCAAGGTGCATTCCTTTTCTGGGCATAGGAATCCAACTTAAGTAGCATTCAAATTACTGGCAGAATTTAGTTCCAGTAGTTGTAGTGCTAAGATCTCTATTCCCCTCCTGGCTGTCCCCCTGTGACTGTTCTCAATGTGTAAAGCAGTGATTTTCAACTGGTGTCCTATGAGAGGATCTTAGGTGTGCCATGAAATTTTTTAAATATCATTAAATAAATTATTTTTGAAAAGTTCAAAGCAAAGTATTTTTTTTTTGCTCTTTTTTAAATCTACCTAATTTAAAGGTGCTATGGAAGTTTAACTCTAGGTTCAAGTGTATTGTGAGATTTAAAAAAAAAAAAAGGTTGAAAAACACTGGTCTAGAGATTGCATTCCTTGATTTATGGCCCCTGTCCTTCATCTTTAAAGCCAGCAATGGTTAGTCAAGTTCTGAAGAAGCTGGACCTTTTCCTTTCTTCTATCTCTTCTCCCTCCGCCTCTTTTGCCATATTTCTCTCATTGACCCTTTGACCTTCTTTAGTTACCATTTTAAGTACCCATGCAATTAGGTCAGGCCTTCTTGAATAATCTAGAATAAGTTCTTGATTTAACGCCAGCCGATTATCAACATGAATTCCAAATGCCAAGTCCCTTTTTCTATGTAATATCACGTATTTACAGGCCTAACACTTTTGAGCAAAGACTATAGAAGATGGAATTCTGCTGACCACAGGTACCATATTAGCCTTAGAAACTTGTGGCTTCTACCTGGGTAAGCCTGGCTTGACCCACATGGGGTGATTTCCTGACAAGACCTGGGAAAGGGAAAGTTACTCTGAAGATGCAGGTTCAGACCTTCCATTGTTCTCCCAACTCTCTGGAAGGCCCAGGGTAGTAGTTCAAGACCACCACCCCACCCCATTCCCAGGAAAAAAAGCCAGCATGGAGGGTGACTAGGACTGATTGTGTTTTTCTTTTTCCCCTCAGCATTTCACATGCAGGAAGCAAAAGCTCAGAGATACTGAGTCATTGCCCAAGGTCACAAAATCAGTTAATGGCAGCGCAATGAAAACGTGTTATGTTCATTCACTTATCTACCCAATAATACTAAGCCCCAGCATGCTAAGTGTACTGGGAAAATCAACATGAAATAAACCTAGTCCATTCCCCTTGCACATATTCTTGCTTGTTTATCTAGAACACAAATGCAATAAATAGGTTTGCATGCTTGATGCTGGTTCAGTGAAATTTCCCACAAATTTTTACATAGGAATCTGATTTACTCTAGGAACATCTGCTTTAGCTCAAAAGCAGCTGTCAGGGTGGTGAGATTTAATTCAAGTCTAGGCCGTGTGTCCTTAGGCAATTTACTTAGGCATAGTGCTTACCTAATAGGGCTATGAGCAGGATTGAGTTGCTGAATGCCAAACACTAAACATTGGCATGTAACAAGCACTTAACACAAGATAACTGTCATCATTACCATAATTATTCTAACTCCTTGGACTTCAGTTTTATTTTTATAAAGTGGGGACAACAGTAATCATTTCTAGGGTGATTTAAGGATTAAATGAGATAGTATATATGTATATAACACATGTGACAGATTGCTGAGGAGGGAGTGAGGGTGTTTCCACATGTCTTCACTAACAGACTCACTAATTGTGTAGTTTATACAATCAAAAACATACTTCAGTGAGGATCTTTGGTGGGAAAGATAACAGACAGGAATAGGATTTCAGATGTGTTTAGTGGATCTAAAAGTAGGGATTTAGCCTTTCTGATCTCCCATTTCTTCATCTGTGAAGAATAGACTGCTAAGATGCTAGGTCCTAGAATCAAGAATTCTTCTATTGCTTTAGAAATGAAATTAGAATACAATTCTTTAGTTTAAGTTAAGTTTAGTTTAGTTTAAGTTAACTAGAGTATTTAGTCATTCTCCAGGAATGCAATCTTTCAAAATACACTTAATTTGCAAATCTCCTTTAATACAAAGTTTAGAACGTGAACCTCATTGCTCACCTAGCTCCCCCTTTGCTGGTTGTGACTAGACTTCCTGGGAAGTTGTTGGATAAATCAAAAGATAAGATCAGTTGATGCTATTTCAGAACTAGAAATAGGCCTGTTCAACATTCCCACTTTTTCCTGGCTAAGTCTAGGAAGATGGCGTGATTCCAAGTATTGGTCAATTTCCTTCAGATTTGCATATTTCTGAGAATAGAGTTTTTTGTAATATTCATTAAGCATTTTTTGAATAATAAATAAATAAATAATGTAATATATAAAACATAAAAAAAAGAATAAACAAAAGATAAGACAAGAAACCCGATGCCAGATGAGGTCTAGAAAGCAAACTATATGCAACAGAGACTGGTCCCTTCTTATCCAGAGCTGGTGTGCAGGGAGGGGGCAGTCATCTGAGGCTGTCAGAAGAAGCCATGGGAGGACAGAGCTGTAAAACAGCAGAGCAGCAGCAGAAAGGTGACACCTGTGAACTTTCTCCTCCATCTCCGGATACAGCAGCCATCCTTGGAATTGGTTCCCCCATGTCAAGATCTGGTGAGCCTCCATTCATGGAGGTTACCTACCTTGCAGGAGGAAGGCCCAGAACTGCGCCAGAGGATTCAGGAAGGAAAGGTCTCAACTTGACCCTGAACCAGGCACAAAGCCAGGCCAGGGCAGGAAGGGGAGAGTCATCTCACAGAGAGAAACCATCACCCCCCCAAACAAGAATGTGGCCTTATCCACTTCAGAGAGAGTTATTTTTTGGATTTGCCAGAAACAGAGACTCTGTTAAGCTACCTCAAATAATATAGATTTGTTGTTGGGATGAATATTCAACAAAACAGATAGGATCCCAAAAGAACCCAGTCTGTTGTCCAAAATCTAAAGCATCACCAAATCCTGGGAATTTATTGCTGTTCTCTCCTCCTTCTGTTTGATTCTTTTAGTTTCTCACTTACAAACTGGCTTATTTTATGTATTTTCTAGGTGAGGTTGCAGCTGTTCTGGTTAACTTCCTTGCTCTTACTTTTCTGACTAGGCCTGGCTTTCTTACAGCCTAGTAGCCAACCTATAAACTGGCTGCCCTCAAGGCAAATATTCAACCAATCTTGTCAGTAGCAATTCTTCATTCAAGAAACCATGTAGGGTCACTTGTGGATGAGGCTATCACCCTTTGAAGAGGGTGTTTAACACATCTAGTGAATATCCAACTTTGTCCATATAATAAACATTCTCTAAGCATGGGATGGTGCCTACCAAGCCCTGGATGCTCAGGATGGCCCTCAGGGTTCAGTCAATAGCAGCAAGGGGGAGGAAGTTTCCCACCCAGGAATGTGTACCACAGGATTGGGATGTTGGCCTTATACATGGCAGGAGATGCCGCAGAGAAAGTGGGTAGCAGGCCCTAAAGAGACAAGGGGGCCTAAGATGATTCAATTCCAGCAATTTCTCTGAATGGATTTTTGCCATGGCCTCACAGGTCATCCTCAATATAGTCACTGGTGTCAAAGCCTGTTCACTCAGGTTCATTCCTTTCCATCCCTGCACCAGTCAATGATGATGACAATAATGCTCATCCTTGCAGGTTCATTATTTGGGAATCACCGAGACCTAGAACTATTTAACCTGCTACATTTGGGCTGGGATCATGCTGAAGTGAGAGACTGCAGAGCCAGATCAAGAACAAAGCATGTGCAGAGCAGGAGGGCCAAGTGAGCCATGAACGAAAGACGTTTTCCATTCAGTCTGGAAGATGGAACTTGCCCTCACCTCTACCGAACTTGATACCTAATTTGTCTCTTCTTCTGTCTGAAGGTCCATACTTCTCTCAAATCCTTTGTCCAAATAAAACATGTGACAAGAGTTGGTCTCCAAAAAGGAAAATCATAACACACTTAAAGCTCATATTTTGCTCTGGGCACAATGCTATTAATTTTGGCATTTAAGCTCTATTCATGAACCACTTAACATACCACACACTAAGATGTTTTGAGTGACTATGATGAATTAATATAAAGAAAATAATTTAAATATCAGTCTAATTCATATAGATTAATTTAGTTGACATATAATTTAATTTTTCTGAGTTTGGATTCTGAACGAGTTTTTTGTTTTGTGGGGTTTTTTGTTTGTTTCATTGGAGTTTTGGAGGGGTTGTTTGTTTGGTTTTGTAAATCAAATTTCTTTCTCACCCTTCCCTCAATATATGGGGAAATGAGTAAGATACAATCATCTAGAACTTCCATTTCCATCAATGGGAAATTATAGAAAGTATCAGTTAATGAAATAGTTCCAGGTGAAAGGATTATTGAATAAAAGAGGAATTGTCTTTTAGGGAGGTACTTTGGAATGTAAAGAGTTTCTATCTGAAGCAAGAACCTGAGTGAGAAAACACATGATCCTCCCATGTTACCTGTGGTGGTGTTTGGTTGAATTCAGCTTGTTGTTAGTGACGCTACTGAAGATGATATGAGGAAAAAATAATTAGCATGAATTTGCATCTAATTATATGCCAGGCACTGTGTGTGGTACTTGGAATACATGATGTTGTTTGAGCTTAACCTTGAAATTAATGTCTGTGTTTCCTCATTTATACAACTGAGCATAGTAGTGGTGCTTTCATCGCAGAGTGGTGAGGTAACATATGTAAAAGCTCAAGAGATATTAGCTGCTGCTTCTGTGCCTGTGGAAAGTAAAGGTGGAGTTGATCCTGGGAATATTCCTGTGACGTAGCACCTGCATGACTTGCACCTGCTTTAACAGCCAGACAGCAACGCACCCTTCACTCATTCTGGATCTCCCAACTCCAGACCCTCTGCTGTTTTCACCAATACTTACAAGGAAGAATGGCAACATTTTTACTATAAAGCAAGCACCAAAATATTTTTTTAAAGGCATATCTTTGAAAGGAAAGGAAACTTAGGTAGTACTTTTTCTAACTCAAAAGATATACGCTTTTGAGAAAGAAAAAGTCTGGTTTTAAAAATCCAGGTATCCAACTGTTCAACATAAACTTCAGCCCACACACTGTACCCCATGATTGCACTAATGTACACAGCTCTGATTCAATAAAAAAAAATACATCAATTACAATATACTGTAATAAAACTTATGTGAATGTGGTCAAAAAAAAATACAGGTATCACCACCTACTAGCTTTGTGGCCTTGGACATATTCTTTAATTTCTCTGACACTTATTTTATCTATAAAATGAAAAACCTCTCTGAGCTTTAATATTGCATTAGTTAAGGTAATGCTGATTCAGTAACAAATGAATCCTAAAATTTCATTAGCTTAGAGGAAAAAATATTTATTTACTGTTCATGCAAAGTAACCAGCAGCAGCAAGGCAAATAGGCAACATGCTGGGGACCTGCTCCATGCAGTGATTCAGGAATCCAGTCTCATTAACTCTCCTGCATTTTCACAGAGGGATTGCAAACTTGTTTTAGACCTGGACACCCAGTTGCCAGAAAAGAAGAAAGAGGACGAAGGATTCCTTGAGAAGTTATTATTGGACAAACCTACAGGTGCCATAAGTCACTTTCACCTGTATTCTATTAGCCAAAACTCAGACACACAGGCACACCCACATACAAGGGAGGCTGGGAAAGGTAGCTGGATGGCATGGAGGAAGGAGAAGGCTTACACCATGAATTCTCTGTGCAAGGAACACATTACACACTTCAGACTTAGACATAGCTCATAAAGTTTATCAGAATGATTAAATGAAACAACATACATAAAGCACTTAACATAATGCCTGTACCTGGTGGGTACTCATAATTAGTAGTTATTTGTATATAAAGAGGAACCTGTGGGACAATAGCAAACAGTCTAACATAAACATAATAAGTCCCAGGGGGGTGGCGAAGTGAGAGCAGAGCAAGTTAATTATACAAATAATAGTCATTTTTCTCCCAAAATGTGATGAAAAAAGATTAACTTACAGATCCAAGAAGCTTAGTGAACCTCAGGCTGAATAAATGTAAAGAAAATGATGTCTAGGATATCATAATAAAGCTAATAAAAATCAAAGATAAAGAGAAAATTTGAAAGCAGACAGAATAAAAAGAGCACATTACATTCAGGGGGAGCAGTGATGCAATTATTACTTCTCATCTTAAACATCAAAGACCAGCAGATACTGGAATTCCTTCCTGAAGGTGTGAGAAGGGTAAATATGTCAACTTAGAATATCACTATCTAGTAAAATTATCATTTAAAAGCAAGGATGAAATGTAGATAATTTAAGATAAACAACAGATGAGAGAATTTGTCACCAGAGATGTTGCTTCATAAGAAAAGCAAAAGGATGTTGTTTAGGTTGAAGGGAAAGGATACCAGATGGAAGCCCAAAAAATGTTAAAGAGCATGAGAACTGGTAAATAAGTGTTAAATATAAAAATATGCTTTATCTTTTTATTATTTCCTTAAAAGACAACTTTTAAAACAAATTATTAAAGCCAAATATTACTTTCAATGTATTTAATTAAATTACACATTACTACTATTAAAAATATTATTCAATACATAATACAAATAGAAGCAAGAGATATGGACTCTAAATAGACTTTGATAAATTAAGGCTACATAATGCAAGCTCTAGACCAAACACTAAAATAGAATATAAAATGCGTGTGCATATATGTATATATACAGATACACATATACATATTTACAGATATATACACAGACAATACAGGAAACAAAATAGAATTTTTATTCTTAAAAAGTAACTGAATAATCCCAAAGAAGGCAGGAAATTGGCATGAGAAAAAAAAAAACAGAAGGAACAAATGAATAATAGAGAGCAACATGTGACTTTAACTAAAAGACCATATTAAGAAATTAAACATAAATTAAACTCTCTAATTAAAAGGCAGAAGATGTCCAACTAGATTTTTAAAAAGCAAAAGACAAATATATGCTACAAGAGATATACTTTAAATATTAAGATAAACATAAATTGAAGATTAAAATGGAACAAGAGCAGAAGTCAATGAAACAATAAAATGATAAACATTAGGAAAATTTAACAAAGCCAAACGTTGGGTCTTTGAAGATTAATAAAATTGATAAACATCAGTAAAAGTAATCACGAAATAAAGAAGACACGAATCACAAATGACTGATGTCAACAAGGGGGAGGGAATATCTCTATGAATCTTATAACAAGTAGAATAAGAAAACATCACAAACAACTTTTGGATGAAAACAAAATAAGGATATTTGCTCCCTACCTTATTCGAAATTGCACTAGAAGTCTCTATGAATGAAAACAAGAAAAAGAAGTAAAGGGCACAATGGTGGAAGAAAAGATCGCTGAGGATCAATCAAGGACACACTAAATCTTCCCTGGACACCAAATTCAAGTTTCCTTTCCATGAGAAAGAAATCTCTTACTCAAAGCTCTGCTGCTATTTTGATTTATCTTTTATTCACAGCTAAGCCTAATCCAAATATGCGTAAGCTTTGCTGTTTACGGACCTTCTCTCCAGTATGCTGACACAAGTAAACTCTGGGTTTCTGTTCTCTGTATCTCTCAATTCAATTTCTATATTGCCAGGAGAGAATTTGTTTAGCCAGTCTAGGACAGGTGTTCATTCTTGGTCTGATCAATGATAGCCAGAACATGTGGCAGAAACCCATTGTTAAAGCCCTCACTGTATGCTAGGGGAGCTAGAGGAAGGCATTCCTAGAGGAAAAAGAGTTGTCCTGAAGCTTCAGAAACTCCTAATGAGGTGCCGTCCCCAACCCCAGGCTGTGGACTAGTGCCAGTCTGTGGCCTATTAGGAACCAGACCGCACAACAGAAGATGAGCTGTGGGCAAGCAAATAAAGTCTCCTTGGTATTTAGAGCTCCTCCCCATAACTCATATCCCAACCTGAGCCCCGCCTCCTATCAGATAAGTGGTTACATTAGATTCTCCTAGGAGCACAAACGCTACTGCAAACTGCAGGTGAAGGATCCAGGCTGCACACTGCTGATGAGAATCTAATCCCCAATGATCGGAGGCAAAGCTGAGGGACGGTGATGCCAGCACTGGGGAGCAGCTACAAATACAGAGGATCGTTAGCAGAGAGATTTGACTGCACAGAGACCGTAATAAATTGATGGCCTTCAGATTCATATGAAAAACACCCTCTTCCCATCTCCCTCAGGTCCATGAAAAAATTGCCTTCCACGAAACCAGTTCCTGATGTCAAAAAGGGAATCCACTGTTCTGGAGCGAATCTGGACATGGCTGTCTAATCCTTAGCTTCCACATCTCACCTATAAAGTCAGTGTAACTACAGGATTTCCTTCTCAAGGCCACCACGAGGATTAAATGAGAAGTATACAGCATTCTAGACAATGCCTACGAGAACAGCCCTGCCAGGCCCTCTCCAGCCATCTCACTCCTGCACTTCCTTCTGGTTCCACCTGAACCATTGCTTCTTTGAAATATCTCTCCACAGCTCCCAAACTCTGAATAAGTTTCCCAAAGAAGTGTTCCCACCTGAACCCCATCATTAACTATCACAGTGCCTATCCCCCTCTGGTATAATTGCTTGTTCAGTTATCCGTCTTCAGGGTTAGTGTCTGAGTGCCTTAAAGGCCATTGTCCAGCACAGGGCTCACCTAACAACACAAACTTAGCAAAAACGCATTTCATAAGTAGTGTTGACCCCTTCATGCTATTACCTCATTGATGTATTACCATTTTAAAGATAAGGAAACTGAGTCTTGGGAAATTTAAGTAACTGGCTCTAGTTTACCCTTGGGTCAATGAGGAAGCAGGATTTGCACCCAGGACTCGGGGGTCCAAAAGCATATTCTTCACACCACATTATGATCCCTCACCAGACCAGCATCTGCTCAGCATCCTGCATGTGCTGGGAGCAGTGCTGCATATTCCCATATAGTCTTTTTTTAAATTTCAAAATATTAAGGGAGGACAAAAGTTTCTGGTGGCATAGATCACCTTTGTAATGCTTGAGTCATGGCTACTAAGCATGCCCATCACCAGAGAGGTTCATTGTACCTGTTAAGTGGTTTAGCCTGCAATAACCTTTTGAGGCAGATGTATAAAAAAAAAAATCTATGGCTCAAAGAAGTAAAGTGCCAAGGCCAAGGTCACATGGGGATCAGAGGAAAGAACCAGAGTCCAGTTTCCACCCCCCACCTTTTTTTTTTTTTTACAGAGAAACTATCTATAATCATGAATCAGGTACCCAGAAAGCCCTAACCGCCAGACCAACAAGTCCCAACAGCTGGATCCAATGTGAGTAACCACCAGGTCTAAGCAGACTGAACCACTCCTGAAATGTCCTGACAGCTTTGTCAATTTCAGGATTTTGTCCTGCTTCCCTGTGTCCCAGTAGCACTGTACTGTCAGGTGAGCTATTTATAGATCACCTGAAATACATTTCAGGATAGTTCATACATGCCTGCTGCACAGCATTATAGGAACAATTCCATCTCTGATGGCTTAGGAAAATTCAGAAGGCAAAGAAAAAATAGGAGGAAAAAGATATGATCTAGGGTGTTTCAAGTCTGTTTCTAGATTAGTATTTTTCTCTTTCCTCTTCCTAACATTAATTTCTACCAACTGAATGCTCATTAAAAACACTTGGCAAAAAGTAATATCTTATTTAAAGAATAGTATTTAGGTAAAGTTCTATTTTATAAATATTATGTAAGTTTTTCTCTGTCCTCACCTTTTCATGATTAAAAAAAACAAGATTCAGCATTGCAGTTTGAGAAATAATAACTGGGTAGCATTTCTCTCAACAGTTAGTTCCTATTATGCCAAACAGTCTCTGCTTTAGCTAGTAAAATGTAGCTGAAAGTTGTAAAATAATTGCCCCCAAATAGCAGCAACCATACTATTGTGTATTCCAAGGTCTCATTAGTTAAGAATGAAGTAGGGATTCAAGTTCATAAAAGCTACAATAGACTAAGTCTAACCTAGAATCTAAGCATAATTTCCTTGCCAAATATCACTGGAGAATTTTTTAGTATCTTCAAAGATTGCCTTCAGATTATTGTTCAGAGGTAAAGACAGCTCAGGTTCATACCAAATTCTTAGAGCACCGATATTCAACAGTAACTCACAGAAATGTCCAGAGAAGAGAGTGGGGAGAGCACCAGGAAGTGATGGAAAGGAAGCATCCAGAGAAGAGAAGGGGGAAAGTACCAGGAAGTGATGGAAAGGAAGTGTCCAGAGAAGAGAGTGGGGAGAGCACCAGGAAGTGACAGAAAGGAAGCATCCAGAGAAGAGAAGGGGGAGAGTACCAGGAAGTGATGGGAAGGAAGCATTCAAAGAAGAGAGTGGGAGAGCACCAGGAAGTGATAAAAAGGAAATGTCCAGAGAAGAGACAAAGAAGAGAGTGGGGAGAGCGCCAGGAAGTGATGGAAAGGAAGCGTCCAGAGAAGAGAGTGGGGAGAGCACCAGGAAGTGATGGGAAGGAAGGGTCCAGAGAAGAGAATGGGATCAGAAAGAAATGGCAGGATGAAGAAAATCCCTCAGCCCCTCCTCTAATTCACTCTCTACAGGGGCAGCAGGTACATTTTCTCAACATCCAATTACAACTACACCCTTTTCCTGTGCAGAATCTTTTAATGACCACTTATTGCCCTCAGGATTTAAAAAAAAAAATTAGAACACTCCCATATCTCCTTACTTTACTTTCAAAATTCAATACGCTCTGAAATCCAGTTTCTTTATATGCACTTGGCAGCAAAACTTGACTTAAACTGACTTGAGGCTCATTACGTTCTTCCTCTTTCAGGTCTGGCTATTTGTTGTCAGAAATATTAACAGGGTTATTACAGGTGCTTCTCCAGGCCCCTTCCTAATAAGTATATATTATAATCAAAATATTACATTAGTGAAATCTGAAAAATTCTCACTCCCAAAGCACATTTGACCACAAGCATTCTGGATCAGGGATTGTGATTTGTACTTTCTTATCATAATGAACAAGGTCCCCAGGAGCCAAACCTCACCCTACCCTACCTCACACTCATTTATCCCCACTTCCCTATGTTCTAAATATTCGAGGCCTCGTTGCTACAGTTTTGTGCCCCACACAGCTTTGCACAAGCTTTTTCACTGTGTGGAATATGTCTACCCCATCTCTGCACCTAGAAAAATCCTTTGCACCTTTCAACGCAGATTCCAAAAGCCACATTCTCTACGAAGCCATCCCCAGCCCGCCCCTGGCCTTGGCCCTCTCTTGGGGTCTGGACAGCACAGGCTCCTCACTCCTCCATGCTCTTACCCGCATATGCATGATTGCACAGGCCATGTTTGTTGTCACCTCGGGTCTGTAGGCCCCTGACAGGCAGAGCCTGCCCTACTTGTCACTGCACCTGGCAGAGCTCCTAGTATGAGGGAATGCTTGGCCAATCATGGTAGGAACTCAGTAAAGAGCAATCCATCACTCCAAGGAGAGATGAACCAGACACCTGCATCAAGGTCATTACCGGCCCAAAACAAATGAGAAAACTGAGAAGCAAAAGCAGAGCTCTGCAACCTCCTCCCCTAGAGCCTAGGAATCATCCTTCTCCCTTACCCATGCCGTGGCCCTGTACCCCCTCCCTCCCCACTCACTCCAGCAAGAGCAACTCAGGACACAGAGAGCTCAGCCATGCTCTCCCCAAAGATGCAGTGCTAGAACATTCTCCTGTTGGGACCCTCCCAATAAGGACAAAGCTCAAGTCTTTCTCCTGCCAATGGTGGCTGAGTATGCCAATGAGACAGCTCCTCAGGAAGCACGGACAGAGAAAAGTTGGCAACTTGTGGCCACAAACCTGAAGGTCAAATACAGCTGAGATAAATAAACCACAGAAATCAGAACAATAATGATATTGGCAAAGAGCTTCAAGCTTCAGGACTTACATTTTCTCATTCAATTCAATTCTCCCAATAAGCTTGTACAGGAAATATTGTGCCCAATTAATAGATGAGAAAACTGAGGCTCTGAGAGAATAAGAATTGGCAATAAAGGCTCAAAAGTGAATTAAAAGAAGCTGAAGGTAAAAGTAGAATGATGAGAATAGTCAGATTTAAAGCAGAGAGTATTGGCCAAAAATCAAGAATTTGAATATAGAAAGGACATAAATTTGGCAGAATTGGCTCGCATACTAATAGTAAGAAAAGCAGGAAAGGAGATTATGTTTCCTTGTGTAAAAGAGTAGAGGACTTTGAAACCTGGAGAAGAGAAAATGCTATGGCTACCACTGCGCCCTTAACCAGCAGGTATATAATTTGCTAATACTAGTTCCCACCATATAAAGGCAGGCTTCTAGTCATTTTCTGTACACATTTTTATTTTAAAGGACTTTTTAAATTTAACCTGGATGTATTCTTACTTGCTGTCTTCTTCCTAATCAATGGCTAAGAATGAACATTTTACTACATCATCATCAACATTTGATGTTATTATTGCATTTTAAATGTCAGGTTATTTGATGGGGAAGTTATGAAAGGGGGGATAGTTTCTTACTCTGGTTTTAATTTACAATTATTTGGTTACTTAGGAAAGTTAAAATCTTTTCTATAGTTATTTGCCAGTTATTTGTTTATATTTTGCCTATTTATGTTCCTTCTCCATTTATTATTGAGGTCCTGGCATCTGTATTATTCAGTCTATATGTTAAACTTTCTACAACATTATCTCAAGTTCTGCTGATTGCTTTTTAATTTCGGTGAATTTTTATGATGTATGAAAGTTTTAAATTTGTATGTAGTCAGAGCTATCAATCACATCTTTAGTGATGTATTCCATCAATTCTAAGCCAAGAAAAGCCTCCCCCCAGGGGGTTTGATAAATATTCACATGTATTTTCTTCTAGAATTTCTAACAGTGTAGGTTTTTAAATATTTAGCTTTTTAATCCATCTGAAATTTATTCTGATGTTATGAGTGAGGAAAGAAATGTTCAAAATTCTTTTAAAAATAATAAAATACTTAATACCTCACATATTTAGCTGATATTGGCATAAACTTTAAAGGCCAAGAGGTATGCATATGAAATGTGGCAAATTTCTTAATAGTGTTTAGCATTTCCCTTCTAATAACAGAGGGTACAAAATACACATACTTGCCAGTCACTGCTCCAAGTGAGTTTATCAGCAAGCCACACACCCAGCATATGGTCTCTTTTTCATTATTAAGAAAAGTAACAACCAGGGCTCCCACTAATCATTAGCAAATCCTCCAAAGAAAATCAAGCGCATATGGGAAGGAGCCCTGTCTCTGGTGGACCTGTGCACTTTCTCTGGCTGAATTATTTAAGCAAAGAAAACTTTCCTTCCTTCCAATCAGGATGTCTCCTTAAAGGTATGTGCTGGCTCATTCAAAACAGCACATGCAGAAGAAACCAGGATACAGCATCTGATTTCTCACCACACCAGGGAAACACTCCCGCCCTTCTCTGCCTTCCGACCCAAAGGTGGCCATGGCTGGCTGGCCAGGTACACTGAAAAAGATTTGTGGCTTATTGTCCTGACAGATGCCAGAGTAACGGAATAGCTCTGCAGTCTGTCCTGGAAAGGCAGACCAACAAGCCATTGTGTTCTTGATGGCTCACATTATAATGGAGAAATAGTAGGGGATATTTCAATAGAGGAGAAATCGTGGCTGTAAGATACCTACTGCAGATTGCTTCCAAAGAGAGTAAAGGGGAGAGAATGGAAAGGGGATGGAAATGCTTCAGGGGGAGAAAGTCCACTAAGAGAATAAATGTTAATGCAAAGGCTGTTTGCAAGCCTGCTTCTCTAGAGGAAGGGAGTTATGACCCCCTATATGGGAACTCCACAATTACAGCATTATTAATTTACATAGCACCAGAGAGCACACGTGGGAATTCATAATAATTAAGTTACAGATAAAACCAGGTTTGTTTTCTCTGAATGCAAACAACTGAGTTCTGTTTAACAAACACTCAAGGAAAGACCAGTGGATTTTTAACCAAAGGACAGTGTCTAGTAAACATTTGATGCACTACCTGTCAGTGATACAATGTCTTTAAAATAAAAAGTACACCTAGCAATACACTCAAGAGAGATGTAGAATGATGGAGATTTAGTTGTTCCATTTTCCTTACAGAAGAGAGTAGGGAAACTAGAGGCAAGAGGGTCAATGAGCCCCTCCTCTGAATGTGTTGGAAATGTGCAAAGTTTCAATCAGATGCTGGACACAGGGATAAAATCTATTACCATGGTCACCTGGAATGGCTAGAATTAAACTGAGACAGAACCCTTAGGAAGTGGGCCAAACTTGGAAACAGCACTTTTAGTTTCAGAAATTCCTTCTAAGAAAATAATTATGAGTATGTACAACAATTTTGCCCCAAAGATGTTCATCACAGCATTGCTTATAAGAGCAAAACCTTGCAGTCAGTCGGCATCTTTCCCCTAACACTTACTGGGAACAAATCTCCGCGTCCACACATGTACTATAGGACACCATCTTGAATGACTAAAGACTCTTCCATTGATGAATATGTCATAGTTTAATCATTTTAAAATGATATTACATAAGCCCTTTATTGTATCCACTAATGTGAATATAGCAACCTAAATTAATTACCCTACATTTTCTTATTTACTGCTTTGGGAACCTCTCAGGAGGTTCTCCCAGAATCTCAGAAGAGTCTTGCAAATTTATTTATTACCATTAAAAGGTCTACTTACAAGACATGTTTTATTGTATCCAGTCTGCCATTCAAATGACCCAGTGTTATGCCAGATTCTCTAATTCATGTCCCCGAGTAACCCACAAATACACACTCAAGTTACTATTTTCAAGGTTTTTAAAAAATATTTTCAAAAGTAAAGTTTTGTGAAGTATAGTAGAATTGCACCTAAAGAAAATGTGGAGACTATGTGTCGGTTATCTATTGCTGCATAACAAATTACCCCAAAATTGAGTGGTGTAAAGCATCAAATATTTATTATCTCACAACTTCTGAGCAGCCAGGACTCAGTCAGTTTCTTCTGGTGTGATCACTTATGAAGGTGCAATCAAGGAGGGCCTGATCTTCAGTCATCTTAAAACTCAGCTGGGAAGTGATTCACTCGTAAGTTCATTCAGGTGGTTGTTGACCAGAGTCTGCTCCTCATGGGCTGTTAGGCTAAGACCTCCATTGGTCCTTCTCTGACATCTAAAGAGCATCTCCTGGCATGGCAGCTGGTTTCACCAGAGTGAGAATGGGAGAAGACAAGAGAGTGATTACAACAAGTCAGAAGTTACAATATTTTATAGCTAAGGTTGCTATATTTAACAAATAAAAATATGGGACACCCAAAGCAATGCTAAGAGGGAAATTTATAAGCTGTAAATGTATATGTCAAAAAAGAAGAATTCCTTCTCAGCCTTTTGGATAAAATCAAATGTATGTCAAAATAGAAGAGTGATTCCAAGTCAACAAACTAACTTTACATATACCTCAAGAAATTAGAAAAATAAAAATAAACTAAACCCAAAGCCAATAGAAGGAAGGAAAGAATAAAGATGAGAGCAGAGGTAAGTGGATGAGAGAAAGACTAGAGAAAAATCAATGAAACCAGGAGTTGGTTCCTCAAAGAAATTAACAAAATTAATAGACCTTTACCTACATTAACAAAGAAAAAAAGAGAGAGATGACTCAAATCTAATGAAAAAGAGGACATTTTTTACAGAAGTAAACAGAATTATAAGAGCATACTATGAATAATTGTGTGCCAATGAATTTGATAACCTAGATGAAATTGGTTAGTCTTAGAAACATACCACCTATTAAAATTGAATCAAAAAGAAATTGAAACTCAGAACAGACCAATAACTAGCGACAATATATTTGCACACACATGTTCACAGAGGGCTATTCACAACAGCCAAGAGGTAGAAGCAACACAAGTGTCCATCAGCAGATGAAGGGACAAACAAAATGTGGTATATAGATACACTGGACTATTACTCAACCTTAAAAAAGCAAGGAAAGTCTGACACCTGCTACAACATGGATGAGCTTTGAGGGCATTATTCTAAGTGAAATACACAAAAAAATGTTATATGATTCTACTTTCATAAGTCCTAGAATAGCGAAATTCATAGAAATAAAAATTAGAATAGTGATTGCGAGGGCATAGGGGAAAATGATGAGTTATTGTTTAATGGGCATGGAGTTTCAGTTACTCCAGATGACAAAGTTTGGAGATCATTCACTTAGCAATGTGAATATACTTAATACTACTGGCCTACACACTTGAAAATGGTTAATATGGTAAATTCTATGTTATGAGGTTGTTTTTACCATAATTAAAAATAAAACTTTAAAAAACATAGGACACCCAGTTAAATCTGAATTTCAGATTAACAGTGAATAAATTTTTTGAACATCTTAAATATTGTCCGGGACATACTTAAAAAGTTAACTATTGTTATCAGAAATTTAAATTCAAGTGGGCATGCTATATTTTAGTTGGAAATCCTATTTACAGCCTAGTCTCAAATGTAAAATTTCATTACTTTTGCTGAATTCCATTAATTGGAAGCAAGTCACTACGTCCAGCCTCCCTCTATTTGGGAAGCTTACACATGGGCATGAATATGAGGAGATAGGATCTCTGGGAATCATTACAGAAACTGCCTACCAATGACAGAAAGAGATCAGTAAATATTTTCTAATGTTTATATTTCTTCTCTCACCAAGGAGTTTTAAAGTGCCTTGAAGATCTATAAGGTGACTGTATAATTTATCATTCAAATTAGAACTCTTAATAAAATTAAATGAGAAGTGCTATAAATAACTACACACAGCACAACAACGGAACTTTCCTGGGAAACCCAGATGTATGGTCATTCCATTCAATAGTTGTATCTCTGGGTGTCTTCCTCAACCACTTGGAAAATACTAACATATAATAAGTATTTAATATGTATCCTACTTATCAAATGGCAAAAAGATGTCAAGACACAGAAAGGAAATTGGGCCACTCAGGCATTGGTGGGTTAGGATGGCTCTCAAGCATCTTCCACCAGGGCCTAATTAGGTAGGCTAAAATATCATCCCATCTTTTAATAAAAAAATAAATCTATAACAACATGGAGATTTCACTGTAGGAATAAATCCCAACAGAAGGGTGAGTTGAATTACATAGCCTTTGGGTTTATGCTTTGGCCTCATCAGTCCCTGGCTGTGTGGTGTTGTAGTAACCAGGTCACCAGGCCTCTGTCCTTGGAGAGTCCTGGACGCCATTCCTAGCTCTGAGGCTCAATAGCACATGACCATGGACAAATAACCTGACCCCTCTAAACCTCAGCACACTCATTTCCAAATGGTTTCTGACTGAGACAATATGAAAATACTTAGCATATTTATTCAACACATCAACAAATACTTGAGCAGTTACTATGTGCCAACATGTAATTCCTGGAAAGCTAGAGTCCAAGAATATTCTGGATAGAAATGTATATCACTAGACAATCCTGGGTCTACCAAAAAATCTTCAACAAATAGATTAAAATCCTCAAATGTATAGTAATTTATTATTTTAACCGTCAATCATTGCAGCAACCAAAAATCATAACCAATTTAAGACAGCGCTGATTGCCCATGGATGAAAAAATTTCAAGAATTACAATTTTTTCCTTTCACTGAAAAAACTTTTAGGTTTTACCCAGATGGTATGGGAGAATAATGAGTTCAAGTTTTCAGTAAACTAAAAATGCTGCCATTTCTAGTTTATGAAAAACAATTTCTTGTAACCCTTCATAACTCAACAGTCACTAATTAGTCCTTCTTTATACATGAAGATGAAATTTTATGTAAGTTTTCCTTATGCCAATAAAAATGGAGGAAAACATGGTTTGTAGATATCAGTTTGTAACCAATTAGAACCATTTCACCTCACTATGAAGATATGAAAAGAAATAATATAATTATGAATATACATTATTTCCAGGCTTAAGTGGGAGTGCGAAAAATGTGCAGCTTGTGATATTGAAGCTGTTGTATTAATTTTCTGTGGCTGCCGTAACCAATTACCACAAATTTTGTAGCTTAAAACAACACAAATTTGTTATCTGACAGTTTTAGAAGTCAGAAGTCTGCACAGTTTTCACCTTGTTAAAATCAAGGGGTGGCAGGGCTACATTCCTTTCTGAAGGATCTAGGGAAGAATCCATTCCCAAGCCCTTTACAGCTTCTGACAGCTGCCTGCATTCCTTGGTTGATGTTCCCTTCCTCCACCTTCTAAGCCAACAACTGCAGTTGCATCATGGCAACCTCCTCTTCTCACTCCCCCTTCCACTTTAGAGGGTGTGATTACATCAGGCCCACCCAGATCAATCAAGGTAATCTCTTTATTTTAAGGATAGACTATTAGAAGCCTCAATTCCATGTGCAACCTAATTCCCCTTTGGCAGGTGTCAGAGAATATTCACAGGTTCTGGGTATTCGAAGCTGAACATCTTTGCAGAGCAGGGGGGCATTATTCTGCCTCCCACAATTGTGTTCTCCAAAGAGTGTTTTGGTGCATATCAGTTCAGTGAGATGACACACAAGGAAAGGGCTCCACGGAGAAGTGCTGCCTCCTATATCTCATTTTTAGAGCTTCACATAACATTACAGAAATCTCAACAACTAATTTGAAGATGTGACCCGATTTTCTCTTTAAGCAACTGTCAACATCCAAGCCATAGTGTTCTACAGAACCTTGAAAAGGACTTCTGAATTCTGGCTTGCATTTCATACCATCTCTCTATGTGACCCTGAGCCAGCCCTGCAACCCCTCTACTAAATGAGGGGGATGTGTGGCTTGCATGCTACCTGCTCCAGTATGCTACATTCCCTAAACACATCAAGAAATTTCTTTTTAAACCTGAGATTCTACAAATCACAAACTAGAAACTGAACTAGACACTGAACATATAAAGGTAAAAAGACCAGACCCTCTTCTAAAAGATCAAACTCCAAAGACGGACACAGGTTTGAAAACCAAAGTCCATAACATGCCAGAACATGCCCTAACACAAATATAGTATTTTCTCATGTATAATGAATACTTTTTTGCCCCCATTTTTTTTTTTTTGAGACAGAGTTTCACTTTGTTACCCTTGGTAAACTGCTGTGGCGTCATAGCCCACAGCAACCTCAAACTCTTGGGCTCAAGCGATTCTCTTGCCTCAGCCTCCCAAGTAGCTGGGACTACAGGTGCCCACCACAACATCTGGCTATTTTTAGAGACGAGGTCTTGCTCTGTTCAGGCTGGTCTCAAACCTGTGAGCTCAGGCAATCCACCTGCCTTAGCCTCCAGAGTCCTGGGATTACAGGTGTGAGCCACCATGTCCCATGTCCAGCCCTTTTTTTGCCCAAATTTTTGAGGGAAAAATCAGGGTGTGCATTATAGATGAGTAATACTAATTCCATATATAGACAAATGTTTTTAATTCTATTATGTATGCTTACCTGTTGAAAGTGCCACTCTAGGAAGCAATAACGATATCCATGTACAAAATAGTACCCTGAGGTGGTAATCAGTTTTCATGAACTTACAACAAACCTGCAAAAAAAGCAAGTGCTCCCACAGCTACCAGCAAGTGCGACTCACAGTACCTGGGCCAGCAGCTGACGAGTGGTGCAGGTGACCCCACACAGGGATGCCTCCGTGAAGTGGCTGGCTGGGGTGACTTGTGCTGGAGGAAAAGAGTCATGACTCTGGCCCTTAGGCCAGCTCCAGTGCTCAGACCATGACAGATGGTGGGTCAGTGTCCAGCAGTCAGCTATCTAGGCCAGTAGCATCCAAGCCCCCCAAGTGGTACCTGGTGGCCCATGCACTTCCTGCACACCACCGCTGTGTGCTTACCTGTGGCCTACCTGCCACTTCTGCACCTTCCTGAAGGGCATCAAGGCCACAGCAGGCGCACAGAGGTCTGGATGCCTGCAGCCCTGGAAAGGGTTGTCAACATACTTCTGATGTTGACAGTGGCAAAGAGCTCTTATCCTTCTATGATATATAAACATCATAAATGCATTACTGGTACGTAAAATTTCTTGCACTTAGTATCTGTTCTTGTGTTTCATAATTATATATCATGTAAAGTTTCCCATACCATAGTATGTTAAAAAATAAGTGTTAAAATTCTGTTATAATGCAAAAAAATACAAGTAATCTAAATACAAACAAATAAAATCTGGGATTAAAAAATGAAAATGAAAGATTTTTCTTCTTGAAAGTTTGGGCCCAGAACGTAGGGATGCATTCTACAAGGACATGCATTTTACACAGCAAGGTGTGGTGAGCACCTTGCACAGAGGTGCAAAGGTGGCCTGGAGAGTGGGTGCACAGCTCCATCGCGGGGAGTCGGCGGGGATGTATCTGCACGTGAAGGGCAGAAGGAGTTCACCTGGTTAAGGGGGAGGAGGGAGAAGTATGTCCAAGTATTCACTTCCAAACATGAGCCAAGGACAGGATGATTCTCACTATCATTTGGAAATGGCATTGACAATGTGCTTTCAGTAAACTCTATTCGATCCTTTGAACCAATAGCCAGGAGAGAATAAATCAAATGTTTCTAGCACAGAGAAAGGACAAATATTGAAGGTGGTGAATATCCCAGTTATACTGATTTGAGCTTTATAAATTATATGAATTTACTAAATGATCACATGTACCCCATATATGTAAGTCTATTATAGATCAATAAAAATAAAATATAAAAAATAAACAACTAGAGTCAGATGCACACAAAATTATCTTTTCCTGTAATTAGTATCCACTGGATGTTTTCTGCTTGACTGCATCTCTGAAAATAATTCCTAACATCATCATGGCCCTGTGGGTTGAAAGACTTCCCTAGTCCAGTAACAGCCTCTCCTTGCTTTGGTACCAAGAAAACAACACATATGACTTATTCAGGCTAAAAAATTTACACCAAATTATAGACCTTGATTTGCATGTTTTAAGGACTTTTTCATGTTTATTTTCAACAAAAGCATATTATATTTTTTCTCTGAGCCTTTTGTCAACAGCGTGACAAAGAGAACATGTGTGTTTCTAAATTTCTAAATACCATTGTCTCTTACATCACTAGAAGAGAAAGTCACACAGGTTGGAGATCTATCTGTGCACTCACAAAAACATAGGAATACATTTTTTCATTTTCATTTGGACTTTCTTTTTTTACCCATTCTGTTGTAGGATTTTAATTGTTGCTAAGAACAGTGGAAAGGAATCAAAAGGCCAACAGGAAAATGTTTTCTTGGATAGAAAACTCAGCAAAATAAATACACCAATGAACATAACAATGATGATACTTAAGATTTAGACCTCAAAAGAAAACCTCATGGATCTCCATGGAGATGACAATAAAAATAAAACACCAGGGAGCTAACAATTGTTCAACTGCTGCTTTGTGCCAAATACTGTGTTAGACACTTTCCTTACTTAATTTATTCTTCAAGACAATTCTTCTTTGCATTAGGTCAACCTCCTATCACTCAATCCCCTAGAAAAACCATAACACAAGTCAATAAATGCAAAAAAAAAAAAAAAATTGTCACTTATAAGGTAAACCCTATAGCTCCCTGCAGGTCCTTACAGGATCCCCAGGGGAATGGAGAAATTTCACTTGAGCTCTCAGCAATCTTCTCAAGCTCTGGGTACTCCATGAGGAGTTGGCCATGAAAACCCTTGAACTTGGCACCTCCCTTGCTCATGCCTCTACCAGTTTTCTCTGAGAGAATGTTGGGATTTCTGCAAAACATCTCACCTACAGATCTCCCAAAGTCATCAACTCTTAAATTGCCGAAATAGGCCTTTTTTTCCTGCCATCCTTGCTGCACCACCACCACTCTGAACTTAATGCAGATGCGTCCCTGGAAGTCCACTCACTGCGTGGCACAGCACGATTATGAAACATTCCCTTTAGCTTCTGGCCACCACCACCTTAAGGCTCAACTTGATGACCATTATCTGACACATCCACATAAGCCTCACTTTTCTCTCTTTATACATCACAAAAAATTCTGCCCTCATTCTCCCTGGATCCAAATGCCTCGTGCCAAGTGATTTCAACCAGAGAAGTCCTGTGAATGCATCAGATATGCAACAATTTCTCTAAAGTCCAACTTCTGCTCAAATGAGACTCCAGCTACAAACAAATCAAACAACTGAACTTTAGAAAGAATAATGAACTGACCCAGTTGTTAACGCCTGGAGCTGGAATTGAAAACCAAAGTCTCCCCCAAGTTCAAGATGTACCATCTTGAGAACTCACTAGACAAAGTTTATGCACCATCCATGCAAATAACTTTGATTTTGGCAAAGTATAAGGGTTCTAATTTAACTTCTGATGGTTAGGATGCATCTGTTCCATCTCAGGACTTAATTTAAGATCTTCATTGGAGAGACCTCACGTCCAAATATTCCAGAAATACTGATTTCTTACTGCATATTGTCCATTAAGTGGTGACATCCCCTGAATGGATATCGTACATGTCCCCCACCTTAGGGAGCTTCTTGCCTTCTCTTCTACTTGTTATATGGAATCTGTACAATGTTGGAGTTCACATCACAATGGACCATAGACCCAAGTTCTGGTTGTCCAAATTTTCACATCAAGAGCTTGTCTTCAGAGTATAGCAAGATACTTATAACTCGTAAGGAGAAGGCATCTTCCAGTAAACAGAAAAGCCTGCAGCAGTAACCTCCTTTAGCCGTATCACCCGAGAATGTTGCTAATGCACCTGCAACAATAAATGAAAATTAAGTTTTAATCTGGAGAAGAAAGTCATTCTAAGGAAAGCTATGAAAGCCTTGTTGAAAAAATGTATACTTAAAAAAAAAAAAGGAAAAATGTATACTTTTACAATATTCTGGACATATCCCATGGCCTATTCCTATTGAGATCGTTTGGCTTTCAAGAGAAAAAGGAAATCTTTCAAATTTTATGAGCTAGCTTGCTTTTATTTTCTTCAGAAGCCATGGCTTACTGAAAAGAGAATCCTGAATCTTACAATGCTGGGAAACACTTTTCTCTAGTCCAAATTAAGGCCAGTATAAGGGAAAATCTGGTCAAAGACTAAATGCAATCAGCTATAATCACCAAAGCTTGGGGACTCAGACCACGCCCTTGTCAAAATAGACGCTCAGAACATTTTTCCATGTAATGTCAGCTAGTAAATGGAAAAGAAATTGTGGAGGCAGAAAATCACCACTGTGAGGCTACTAAATAAAATAAGTGATTAAGGCAGGAATTAGCAACAATACTAAGACTCTTAGACAAAAAGTTATTAGAGAAATGGGTATTTACAGGATGATGACAAAGTGTCTCCCACAGCCAAATGCTGGTCAGAAGGGAAAATGTAACATTACAGGGCTGGAGTGAAGCAGCTATCACCTCCTGAAATAATAAAACAAGAAGGACATAGAATCATCGGGAGCAACCTTACAAAAATGGTCACCCTGGATCTAATCAAATGTTTAGATCTCTTTTTCAGTTGATGCAGGAATTGAAGATGAACAAAAAAATCTAGCACGGCGAGGAAGTTAACAAATATTCAGAAAAAGGGACTCTGCACAAGATGATTAGCCCAGTTTCTTCAAAACCTTCAACAAATCAGTGTTGTGAAAAAATAAAGTAGAAGGGAATTATAGCATATTTAAAAAGACTTAAGAGTCATTATGTCCGAATGTGGTGTTGATTAGATTCTGATTTAAACAACATTTTGGTGGGCAACTGGGGACATTTGGGTATAACCTAGTTATTTGATGATATGAGTAAGTCATTATTAATTGTATTAGGGATGAAAATTATATAACTGTAGTGTAGGAAAATGGCCTGTACTTTGTAGAGATGTATGTTGAAGTATTTAAAAATGAAATGTCATTGTATTAATCATTTGCTTTTGGTTTCAACACACAAAAATATACATATGGCCAACATGGAGAAACACAGACAATTGTCCTATCCACATGATGACTCTGAGAGTTCATCATACACCATAGTATTGTCTGTTCTGTTTGACTGTTGCAATGGTCACCATGGCTTTGGGCTCCAGAGAGAAGAGAGCATGACAGCTCACAAGGAATGTTACCCCATGTACAATTGCTTTGAAAGTTCAAGGGTTGTAACCTTCACTTGAAAGATAAAGAATTTACCTCATTTTAGGGGTGTATACATTGGATACTTTTTCTTCCATTCTAGAGATACTTTGCTAAGGAGAACATGTTTCAGCTCCATCCATGTAAATATGAAAAAAGAAAAGTCACCATCTTTCTTTAAGGCTGCATAATATTCCATGGTATACATGTAGAGGGAGGGAGAGGGTTGGGGGAGATAAGACAAATGGTGAGATCACATGTGTGGTACATATTTGAAGGGTCAGGAGAAAACTTCTAAATACGGATCAAAAATGTTTTCACACAGTAAATGAGAAAATCTCATGAATGTTATGTCAATCAGGTTGATAAAAATATCTCAGATTGTATGCGAAGCACGCACACTGTACACCATGAATGAACTAATCTACACAGCTATGATTCAATAAAAAAAAATGCAAAAAAAAAAAAAAAGAAAGTTCAAGGGGACAGTCAGGGAATCTTGAACATTGCTGGGAGAGCCTCTGGCATCAAGCCCACCTTCTCCTTATTTAACAGAGGAAAATGAAACTCCAGAGAGACAAGGTGACTTTCCCCAAATCACACAGATAACAGCAAGGCAGTCTAGGAGAAGAAATCAGATTTCCTGAGCTTTAGACCCAAGGTGGAAGTGGGACCGCATCTATAGAAGTTTCAGTTGCTCTCAGGAACCCAAGGTCTGGCCCAGAATGTGTTCCCTCCACCTTACTTAAGACTTAAGATTGTATATGAAACCAGCACATTGTACCTCTTGATTGCACTAATGTACTCAGCTATGATTCAACCATTAAAAAAAAAAAGACTTAAGATTGAGGTGCAAGCATTCACTAAGAAGGTGTATAACCACAGGACGGTACACTCAGCATGTTTGAGTGCACACTTGAAGGAGAAGAAGAAATTTCAAAAGTCCCCACTTAGATTTCCTCCTAATGATAGTGGAAAGGGGCAGGCTCTGGGGGTCAGATCCAGCCCCCAATCCCCGATATACACATGTAAACCAAAAGTCACTTAACTGACCTGAATGCTACCCAGCTTCTTCACATATGCAACAGAAATAGTACGACAAGAGGGGTTCAGGAAAAAGAAACTGCCTGCCACAAAAGAGGGCATACACATATAGTAAGTATTTAAAAACCTCCATTTCTGTCCCTTCACCTCTGTTTCTTAACCAAATGATAACGATCAACGTACAATAAAAAAGCGTGTGGACCCCTGGCATTGTCTGTAGGACGACCATTTAATAACTGCTGCTCTTCTGCTGGGAGAGTCTGTGCGCATTTTCTCACATTTTCTTTGCCTAGAGAAACATTTGGTTATGAAAATATGTACCTTATATTAGCTCAAGAAACCAAAAAAGGGGGGGGGGGGAATCTTCATTCTGTTGCTGCAATAAAGGTTTCCTTCTCTAGCGATAATCAACTCTGTATAATTAAAATCACTCAGACTGCTGAACTAATTTTCAGACTGGAGGTTTCTTCCTGTAGCAACACTTACATGCAAAGTTTCTACTGTGAATGAATTTAATCGTGAGTCTAATTACAATTTTAATGAATATCTCCAGCCCTGCATGTAAACTCGCACTTGAAGGCTTTGCTATCTGTTAGGGTATTTTAAGGTCTTTTCATTTTTAATATAAAGGAATGTGTTGGCAAAATGACCGTGAACGTAGGAAAAAAATAGTTTGGTTTTGATGATCAAATGAGAAAGTGTGGAAGGTCTGAAATTTTAAAGAGCTTTTGCAGTTTGGACATTTCACTTTTAGTTTTTGTTAAGTGTCCTCTTTCCTGAAGACAGAAATCTTGCATTCCATTTGCATTTTGGCGTGTGTTACCTGGTGTCCTGAATGTCCAAAAAGATCAGGCTTCCATAAGTGTAGGTGGTCTGTGATTGGCTGTCTTCATTGTCTGCCAGTGTAGAGGATGGAGGGTTTCAGGATTACTCGTGAATGACGTATGCAGGAATCAACTCCTATAACTTTAACAGTAGAAGACAAGATAACAGGAAAGGGGTCTTCCCAAGTTGGGGTCAGGGAAGGTGAATTAGAGGGAAGAGTTTTGATCATGACTAGATCTCCAGAAGGGG
>CAUYON010024123.1:0-12442 GCA_963573935.1 Arctocebus calabarensis | reverse complement strand
TACATTGGTGCAATCACAGGGCACGATTCATATACATTCAGAAATATTTTGATCATACTGTTACAGATATCCTTCATGGCATTTCCATGATCACTATATAAAGACATTAATACTCTACCTATCTTTAATCATCAGAGAAATGCAAACCAAAACTACTTTGACATATCACCTAACTCCAGTAAGATTAGCCCATATAACAAAATCCCCAAACCAGAGAAGCTGGTGTAGATGTGGAGAAAAGGGAAGACTTCTACACTGCTGGTGGGAATGCACACTAAAACGCTCCTTTTTAAAGGATGTTTCAAGAATACTTAGAGATCTATAAATAAACCTGCCATTCGATCCTATAATTCCTTTACTAGGTATATACCCAGAAGACCAAAAATCCCATTATAACAAGACATCTGTACCAGAATGTTTGTGCAACCCAATTCATAATTGCTAAGTCATGGGAAAAGCCCAAGTGCTCATTCACCTATATTATGTAGCCTTAAAGAAAGATGGAGACTTTGCCTGTTTCATATTTACATGGATGGAGCTGGAACATATTCTTCTTAGCAAAATATCTCAAGAATGGAAGGAAATTTATCCAATGTACTCAACTCTACCTTGAAACTAATTTATAGCTTTCATATGAAGGGTATAACTCAATTATAGCGCAAGAACATGGGGAAAGGGGGACGGTTGGGGAAGGAAGTGAGAGGCTGAGTGGAGGGAGGGTAATTGTTGGGGCCACACGTACGGTGCATCTTGGAAGAGTACAGGCAAAACTTACTAAATGCAAAATACAAATGTCTTCATACAATAACTAAGAAAATGCCATGAAGGATATGTTAAAACAGTTTGATGAAAATGTTTCAGAATTTATATGAAGCCAGCACATTGTACCACTTTATTGCACTAATGTACACAGCTACCATTTAATTAAAAAGTACAAAATAAAAAAAAATAGTTCTCTTTATAGAAATCTTTCACATCCTTTGTTAGGTAAACTCCGAAATAGTTCATCTTCTTTGGCACTACTGTAAATAGAATAGAGTCCTTGACTGTTTTTTTCTTTTTTTTGGGGGGGGAGGCTTGGCTATTGTTGGTATATATAAAGGCTACAGATTTATGAGTGTTGATTTTGTAGCCTGAGACATTGCTGTATTCCTTGATCACGTCTAAAAGTTTTGTAGTAGAATCCCTGGTGTTGTCCAGATAAACAATCATATCACTGTGAAGACTGAAAGTTTGATCTCTTCTGACATGATGTGGATACCCTGGATTGCCTTTTCTTCCCTAATTGCAATGGCTAAAACTTCCATTACAATGTTGAAGAGAAGAGGAGACAATGGGTAACACTGCCTGGTTCCTGATCTAAGTGGAAATGGTTTCAATTTAACTCCATTCAATGCAATATTGGCGGTGGGATTGCTGTCGATGGCCTCTATTAGTTTAAGAAATGTCTCTTCTATACCAATTTTTTTAAGTGTTCTGATCATGGAAGGATACTGAATATTGTCAAAAGCTTTTTCTACATCATTTGAGAGAATCATATGTTCTTCCTTTTTTGATTTATTTGCTGAATTGCATTTATAGATTTATGTATATTGAAAAAGTCTTGACCCTAGGATAAAGCTTACTTGGTCATGGTTTATAATTTGTTGGATGTGTTGTTGGATTCTGTTTATTAGGATCTTGTCAAATATTTTTGCATCAATATTCATTAGTGATATTGGTCTATAATTTTCTTTTCTTGTTGGGTCTCTCCCTGGTTTAGGGATCAAGGTGATGTTTGCTTCGTAGAATGTGTTTGGTAGTATTCCTTCTTTTTCTATACATTGGAAGCTCATGGCTGGGAAGTATCAACATTGTTAAAATGTTTATACTACCCAAAGCAATACATAATTTTAATGCAATTCCTATTAAACCTCCATTGTCATATTTTAAAGATCTCAAAAAAATAATACTTCATTTTACATGGAATCAGTAAAAACCTCAAATAGCAAAGACATTACTCAGAAATAAAAACAAAGCAGGAGAAATCACTCTCGCAGACCTGAGACTGTACTACAAATTGATAGTGATCAAAACAGCATGGTACTGGCACAAAAACTGAGAGTTAGACTTTTGGAACAGAATAGAGAACCAAGAGATGAATCCGGCTACTTACCTTTACTTGATCTGTTACAAGCCAATTAAAAACAGAAGAAGAGTGAAAATGGACCCCCACCTCTCACAGTTAACTAAGGTAGACTTGCACTGGATTAAAGATTTAAACTTAAGACCTGAAACTATAAAAATTCTAGAAGAAAGTGCAAGGAAAAGTCATTACAGAATCGGCCTGGGTGAATATTTTATGAGGAGGACTCCCCAGGCAATTGAAGCACTATCAAAAATACACTACTGGGACCTGATAAAACTATAAAGCTTCTGTAAAGCCAAAAACACGGTAAGTATAGGAAGCAGACAGCCCCCAAATGGGAGAAAATATTTTCAGGTTATTCCTCTGACAAAGGTTTAATAACCAGAATTCACAGAGAACTCAAATGTATTAGCAAGAAAAGAGCAAGTGATCCCATCTCAGAGTGGGCAATGGACTTGAAGAGAGACTTCTCTAAAAAAGACAGGTGCACGACCTACAGACACATGAAAAAATGCTCACCATCCTTAGTCATCAGAGAAATGTAAATCAAAACTACTTTGAGATATCTAACCTAACTCTAGTAAGATTAGCCCACATGACAAAAATCCCAAAACCAGAGATGTTGGCATGGATGTGGAGAAAAGAGAAGACTTCTACTCTGCTGGTGGGAATGCACACTAATATGTTCCTTTGGGAAGGATATTTGTTGAGTACTTAGAGATCTAAAGATAGACCTGCCATTCAATCTTATAATTCCTTTACTAGGTATATACCTGGAAGACAAAAAATCCCATTATAACAGAGACATCTGTACCAGAATGTTTATTGCAGCCTAATTCATAATTTCTAAGTCATGGAAGAAGCCCAAGTGCCCATTGACCCACAAATGGATTAATAAATTGAGGAATATGTATACTATGGAATACTATGCAGCCTTAAAAATGGAGACTTTACCTCTTTCATGTTTACATGGATGGAGCTGGAACACATTATTCTTAGCAAAGTATCTCAAGAATGGTAGAAAAAGTATTTAATGTACTCAGCCCTACTATGAAGCTAATTTACAGGTTTCATATAAAGGCTATAACCCAAGTATAGCACAGGAATATGGGGAAAGTTGCAAGGTAGGCAGGGGAAGTAGGGGGAGGTTGCAGTGGAGGGAGGGTAGTTGTTGGGGCCACACCTATGGTGCATCTTAGAAGGGTACAGGTGAAACTTACTAAATGCAGAATACAAATGTTTTCATACAATAATAAATGCAATGCCCTGAAGACTATATTAGACAGTTTGATGAAAACATTTCAGATTGTATATTAAACCAGCACATTGTACCCCTTGATTACACTAATGTATGCAGCTATTATTTAATAATAATAATAAATAAAATGAAGATCTGTTGAGAAAAAAATAAAAAATAAGATCCTATCAAACAGAATCCAGCAACAAATCAAACAAATTATATGTGTCAACCAAATGTGTTTTATCCCAGGGTCTCAAGGTTGGTTCAATATATGTAAATTTACAAATATAATTAATCACATAAACAAACTAAAAGACAAAGAGCATATGATTCTCTCAATAGATGTAGAGAAAGCTTTTGATAATATCCAGCATCCTATCATATACAGAACACTTAATAGGTACAGAAGGGATTTTCTTAAACTGAGAGAAGCCATTTACAGCAAACCCACAGCCAATATAATATTGAATGGAGTAAAATTGAAAACATTTCCACGCAGATGAGGAACCAGACAAGGTTTCCCATTGTCTCCATTGTTTTTTAACACTGTAATGGAAGTGTTAGCCATCACATTCTGGCAAGGGAAGGTGATCAAGCATATACAAATAGCCCTGGAGGAGACCAAACTTTCACTCTTCACAGACGATATGATTCCATACCTGGAAAACCCCAGGGACTCAACCACAACACTCTTTGAAGTGATCAAGGAAAATAGTAGCACCTCAGGATACAATATTAATACTTACAAATCAGTATATATATACTGACTTTTTATATACTTATATAAAAAATATAAGTATATTTTATATATACTTATAATAGTTAAGCCTTTTATATATACTTATAATAGTTAAGCCAAAAAAACACTCGAGAACTCTATTCCCTTTACAGTTGTGCCAAAGACTATGAAATATTTGGGAATTTACCTAAAAAAGGACATAAAAAATCTGTATAAAGAGAGCTATGAACCTCTGAGAAAAGAAATAGTTAAAGATGTTAACACATCGGAAAACATATCATGCTCATAGCTAGGAAGAATCAGCATTGTTAAAATGTTCATATTACCCAAAAGCAATTTACAAATTTAATGCAATGCCTACCAAAGCAACACTGTCATACTTTAAAGATCTGGAAAAAATAGCACCTCTCTTTATATGGAACCAGAAAAAACCTTGAGTAGCCAAGACATTACTCAGAAATAAAAACAAATCAGGAGGAATCGTGCTACCAGACTTCAAACTATACTACAAATCTATAAAGATCACAACAGCATGATACTGACACACAAAATAGAGAGGTAGATTTATGTAACAGAGTTGAGAACCAAGAGATTAACTCAGACACTTATCATCATTTGACCTTTGATGAGCCCATCAAAAATATAAATTGGAGGAAAGATTCCCTATTTAACAAATGGAGCTGGAAGAATTGCCTCGTGACTCATAGAAGACTGAAACTGGACCCACACCTTTCAACTCTAACAAAAGTTGACTGTCCCTGAATAAAAGATTTAAACTTAAGACATAAAACTATAATGATTCTTGGAGAGGTGTGGTAGAATCACTTGAAGAAATTGGCCTGGGAGAACATTTTATGAGGAGGACCCCCTGGGCAATTGAAGTAAAACCAAAAATATGTTACTGGAATCTGATCAAACTAAAATGCACAGCCATGAACACAGTAAGTAAAGCAAGTGGACAGCCCTCAGAATGGGAGAGAATATTTTCAGGTTATGCTTCTGACAAAGGTTTGATAACCAGAATCCACAAAGAACTCAAACTTATTAATAAAAAAAGGACAAGTAATCCCATTTCATTGTGGGCAAGGGACTTGAACAGAAATTTCTCTGAGGAAGATAGGTTCATGTTCTATAGACACATGAAAAAGTGCTCATCACTTTTAATCATCCAAGAAATGCATATCAAAATATACCACTTTGAGATATCATGTAACTCCAGTAAGAGTGCCTCACATAACAAAATCCCCAAATTACAGATGTTGGTGTGAATGTAGAGAAAAGGGAACTCTTCTGCACTGCTAGTGGGAGTGCAAGCTAATACATCCCTTTTGGAAAGAAGTATGGAGAATACTCAGGCATCTAAATGTAGACCTGCTGTTTGATCCTGCAAGTCCTCTACTAGGTGCATATCCAAAAGACCAAAAATCACTTTATCACAAAGATATTTGCACCAGATTGTTCATTGCAGCTCAATTCATATTAGCCAAGTCATGGAAGAAGCCCAAGTGTCCATGAAACAATGAATGGATTAATAAATTATGGTATATATATACCATGGAATATTATGCAGCCTTAGAAAAATATGGAGAATTTACCTCTTTTACATTTACACGGATTGAGCTGGAACATATCCTACTTAGTAAAGTACCTCAAGAATAGAAGGAAAAATATCCAATGTACTCAGTACTATTATGAAACCAATTTACAATCACTCACACTTTCATATGAAGAATAGATCACAACTATAGCCAAGGATGAAGGAAGAAGGAGAGTGGTACCGGAGGCAAGGGAGGAGGTCAGTTCAGGGGAGGGTGAATGGTAAGATCACACCTATGGTTCATATTACAAGGGTACATGTCAGATCAATTAAGTATAGAGTATAAATGTTTTAACAAAATAAGTAAGTAAACGAGATGAGGTATATATTAGCCAATGATGTAAATGCTTCTAATTCCATATGAGATCAGCACATTGTACCCCATAAATGCATATATATGATCGATGTGTTTATGATTTAATAAAAACACTAAAAAAATTAGAAATAAAATCAAATCTCGAGGAATGATATTACTAGACTTCAGATTATGTTAAAAATCTATCATGATCAAAAACAACATGGTACTGGCATAAAAATAGAAATATGGATCTATGGAATAAAATAGAGAACCTAGAATGGAACTCATCCATATATTACCGTCTTATTTTTGATAAAATAATAAAAGCATGCTCTGTGAGAAGAATTATTTAATAAATGGTGGTGAGAGAACTGGTTAGCCACATGTAGAAGACTGAAAATGGACCTGCACCTCTCTGTACTCAGAAAAATTTACTCTCCCTGGATAAAAATTTGAGACAGTAAACAATTTATTTATTATAGTTGTTCTATAATTCCACTGTATTCCAACTATTAATTCTATAGTGGAATTAAATGAGTGAATTTAATTAAATTTGAGACAGTAAACAATAAAAATTCTAGAAGATAGTGTGGGCACAAAGCTTGACCAAATTGGCGTGAGGAAAATATTTTGTGAAGAAGATCCCCCACTGACGATTTCAGCTACACCCCCCCACAAATAATAAGTCACGACTAAGCTACAATCTAAAAGAGTTCTGCACAGGTACGGCTACTGTAATTAAAGCAATCAGACAAACAGACAGCCATTGGAATGTGGGGACATATTTTCATGTTTCAAATTTGACAAAGGACTGATAACTAGAATCTACAGAGAATGCAAATTAATCAGTAAGAAACGGAAAACAACTCCATTTACAAGTGTGCAGGATACGTGAACAGAAACTTCTCTGAAGATGACAGATGTATGGCAAAAAAAAAAAAAAAAGAAAGAAAGAAAAAAACATGATAAAATGCTCATTGTCTCTAATTATCAGATAATTGCAAACCAAAACCACCCTGAGATATCACCAAACTCTGGTGAGATTAGCCCACATCACAATATCCCAAATCTGCAGATACTGGCATAGATATGGAGAGAGGAAACATTTTTACACTGGTGGAGTGATGACAACTAATTCAACCATTATGTAAAGAAGTATGAGAAATTCTTAAAAAAACTAAAAGTGGATCTTCCATTTGATCTTGCAATCATATATATATATATATATATATACATATATATATAATTTTGCCACAATGACATTTGCACCAGAATTATTATTGCAGTTTAATTCACAATTATCACACAATTATCAAGTCATGGAAGCAACTCAAATGCCCATTGATCCATGAATGGATTAATAAACTGTGGCATATATATACCATGCAATAACTAGTCATCTGTAAGAAAAGATGGAGACTTTACATCTTTTGTGTTTACCTGGATGGAGCCGAAACACATTCTTCTTAGTAAAGTATCTCAAGAAAGACAATGAAAATAAATACAAGATACTCAATAATAATATGAAATCAATATATGAATGACTGAATGTCCACACAAAAGATAAAACACGAATATAATTTATCAAAGGGAGGGGAGAGGGGAAGAGGGAGGGAGGCTATTGGAAGGAGGACAGAGGGCAATTGCTTGGATCTCACTTAATGTGAACAATGTTAGTGTTTTCAGCACACTCCCTGGGTGAAGGGCTCAAGTATAATTGAAACTTTTAGAAATCAAAGCAATGTAACATAATCATGTGTACCCTCATATCAACCTGAAACAGACATGAACATTTTTTAAAAAAGAAATTATATGCTCTCAGAATGGGAGAAGATATTTGCAGGTTATGTCTCTGATAAAGGTTCGATAACCAGAATCAGCAGAGAACTCAAACATGTTAGCAAAAAAAGAACAAGTGATCCCATCTCTTTGTGGGAAATAGATTTGAATAGAAACTTCTCTGAGGAAGACAGGAACATGGGCTACAGATATATGAAAAAATGTTCATCATCCTTAATCATCAGAGAAATGTAAATCAAAACCACTTTGAGATATCATCTAACTCCAGTAAGAGTAGCCCATATAACAAAATTCTGAAACTATAGATGTTGACATGGATGTAGAGAAAAGGGAACACTTCTCCACTGCTGATGGGAATGCAAATTAATACATTGCTTTTGGAAAGAAGTTTGGAGATCACTTAGGGAATCTAAAAATAGACCTGCTGTTCGATCCTGCAATCATTCTACTAGGCATATATCCAGAAGATGAAAAATTTCTTTATAACAAAGATGTTTGCATCAGAATGTTTATTGCAGCCAAATTTATAATTGCCAAGTCATGGAAGGAACCCAAGTGGCCATCAACCCATGAATGGATTAATAAATTGTGGTATAAGTACATCATGGAATATTATGCCATTTTTAAAAAAAAGATTTAGACTTTACCTCTTTTATGTTTACATGGATGGAGCTGAAACATACTCTTCTTAGTAAAGTATCTCAAGAATATAAGAAAAAGTACCCAACATACTCAGTTCTACTATAAAACCAATATATAATTAACCAACTGCCGTATGAAGACTATAACCCAACTACAACCCAAGATGAAGAGGGAAGAGGAGGAGAAGAGGAGGGGATGGGGGGAGGGAGGATAATTGGTTGGACCACACTTATGGTGCTTTTTTTCAAGGGTACATGTCAAATCTACTAAGTGTAGAGTATAAATTTCATAACACAATTAAAAAAGTGTGGTAAGGCTGTGTTAGCCAATTTGTTGTATTTCAAATTGCATCCCTAAATGCATTAATGTACACAGCTATGATTTAATTAAAAAAAATTACCACATAAAAAATAAATGGAATTACCTTCTTTTCTTTTTAAAAAAAGTGGAATTAAATGAGTGAATTTTACTTTTGAAAATAAGGAGTAGATTCCCTTTTCCCCATTTCTTGAAATAAGTACAAAAAAAAGAAAAATTACAGACCTCTTATCACACAAACACATATAAATATACATTCATACATACATATATACTATATACATATATGCATAGTGTATATGTGTGTATATATATATTTTATTGTGTGTATATATGTGTGTGTATGCATATATAGATAGATATAGATAGACTCTCAGATATATAAAGAGCAAAGCAGACTGGCTACAGGCTCTAGGATCTAAGGAACAACAGAAAAGTGAGTTTGTAGATTGTCATATTATCTCATATATTCCATATTTAGTGATGAAAATGTGGCAACCTGAAATGGTAATAGGTGCAGACAACAAAAATCCCAAAGAAAGCACCCTTTCTCAAATCATTTGAACAGAAAAGCAGCACATGGCAAGGCAGAAAACATTTAAGAACAAATACACCTACTCTGCTCAATGGCACAAGAAAAAAAATATATGACCCCAAAATCTACCCTTCTAACACAGAACAAGTGGGGACCCAGAGCTTTTTCTCTCACCGAGCTGTAGTAAGATTTTTCAACTCCCATCTTCACCCAGCAGCACTGGAGTTGTGTTAGAGAAGAGAGGAGACAAGATTTTTATCCCCATAGAGTAGTAACAAGCTTCCTCAAATCTGCAGTAGCAGTAGAGACCATTGGTAAGCCTGGACTTCTACCAAGACCTATGAGTTTTAAGGCACCACTAATTCTTCTAGCTTCTGTAAAATCAGAGGAGAAATAATGGATATTTAGGAATTTCATCAGTGGTAATGAATACATCATTCTTCATGGTGTCCATGGAGGCCACATGGGAACAGAAACAAGACAGTATCATCTCTAAGTGTCACTGGTGGGTGAGGGGTGGACCTAAATTTCATCCCATCTTCCAGTAATGAAATAGCATACCACTTCCACTGAAGTGATGTTATATGAGGTCTATTTAAAAAGAATATTTATATAATACCCAGAATCTCATAATACAATACCTAAAATACTCATATTTTAATTAAAAATTACTCATTATATCAGTAACCAGAAAAAAATCACAACAGGAATGATAAAAGACTAAACAGAAATACTGAAATGGCTAGCTATTAAAATAATCTGGCAATTATTTTAAAGTCACCATCATTACGATACCTCAGGGAGCAACTATAAACACACTTGAAACAAACACAAAAAACAAAGTATAAACAAATAATCTCAGATAAAATAGAATATGTAAAGATTAAAATTAAAATTTTAGAATAAAAAAATAATAACTGAAATACAAATCTCAATGGATGGCCTCAACAGCAGAATAGGAGATGATAGAAAAAAGTTCAGTGAATCTGAAGATAGTACAATAAAAATTATATATAATATAAAAAATAATTAAATAAAACAAACAGAGCCTTAGGAACCTACAGGACTATAACAAAATAACATTCGTATTTTAAGAGTGTCACAGATAAATCAAAGTGAAAATTTTAAAGAGTTAAAATAGCCCATAGGGAGGCAAAATATATATATATATATATTTATATAATACCCAAAAATATATATATATATATATATTTATATAATACCCCCCCCCAAAAAAAAAAATATATATAGAGAGAGAGAGAGAGAAAAACAGAACAGAAGGAATTAACAGTGATCAAACAAACCAAAATCAAAGTACAATGCCAGATTTAAAACTTGTCATATCAATAATTCCATCAACTACAAGTGGTCTAAATACCCAAATTGAAACACAGAGATTGGCATGGTGGATTTTCTAAAAAGACATCATAAAAATGCTCCCCATCTATAACAAACTCACTTCAAATGTAATTAAAAGGGTAAGCTGTAAATTAAAGGATAGGAAAGGATATACTAGGCAAGCATTAATAAATAAAATCAGAAGGGACAGACTTCTCAAATGGTGGAGAATAGAATGTGCTGGACACTCTCCCAGTAAAGCAGCTATTTAATTAGACAAATGCATTTTAAAATGTCTATTTAAAGTATTTAGAAATTGCTTTAACTGTGTGCACATTGCAGTCAAGAAAATCTGCCATGTTTCATAATTGTTTAATACATAAACCATTTAAACCACAAGTGGGGAGAGAGACAAGATGGCTGACTAGAGGCAAACTGCTGGGTTGTCCCAGAGAGAAGGAAATGTTTTAGATGAAAAAGAAAACAAATAATCACACATATGGTGTAATTCCAAGGGAAAACTGTCAGAAAATACAAGATATTTCATGGGAAGAAGTTGTAGAGAACAACAAGAAAGCAAAATATCAGCAGAGGACAATGCCTGAGAAATTTAGTCTAATGAAAAAGGTAGGTGGAGTGGTTCACTTCTTTCCTCAGATCTCTTGCACTCAAGAGATTCCTGAGGTGCTGTAGAGACATTCTATCCTAATAAGCCCCAAAGCTTTTGCCACTTGTGAACTGGGAGATTCTTAAGATCAGAGCACCAGCTTGCCAGCCCCCTTAGTGTGATTCTTTTCTTTCTTTTTTTCTTTTTTCTTTTTTTGCTTGAAAAGATTAAATATCCATTTTTTATCTTTATCATTAAATCATAGCTGTGTACAATAGTGTAATCAAGGGGTACAATGTGCTGGCTTCAAATACAATCTTAACTATTTTCATCAACCTGATTAACATAGCCCTTCCAGCACTTTCTCCGTTATTATATGAAGACATTTGTATTCTGCATTTAGCAAGGTTTGCCTGTACACTTGAAAGATGTACCATAGGTGTGGCCTCACCAATTACCCTGCCTCCACCCCTCCTTCCCCTCACCCCTTCCAGCCCTTGCGCCTTTCCCTATATTCTTGTATTATAGTTGGGTTATACCATTCATATGACAGCTATAAACTAGCTTCATAGTAGGGCTGAGTACATTGGATACTTTTTCTTCCATTCTTGAGATACTTTGCTAAGTAGAATATGTTCTAGCTCTATCCATGTAAACACGAAAGAGGTAAAGTCTCCATCTTTCTTTAAGGGTGCATCATATTCCGTGGTGTACATGTACCATAATTTATTAATCCATTCGTGGATCAATGGGCACTTAGTTTTCTTCCATGATTTAGCAATTATGAATTGGGCAACAATGAACAATCTGGTACAAATGTCTTTGTTATAATGTGATTTTTAGTCTTCTGGGTATATACCTAGTAAAGGAATTATAGGATCAAATGGCAGGTCGATTTTTAGATCTCTAAGTACTCTCCAAACATCCTTCCAAAAGGAACCGTATTAGTGTGCATTCCCACCAGCAGTGTAGAAGTGTTCCCTTTTCTCCACATCCACGCCAACTTCTCTGGTTTTGGAATTTTGTTATGTGGGCTAATCTTACTGGAGTTAGGTGGTATCTCAAAGTAGTTTTGATTTGCATTTCTCTGATGATTAAGGATGGTGAGCATTTTTTCATGTGTCTGTAGGCTGTGCGCCTGTCTTCTTTAGAGAAGTCTCTCTTTGAGTCTTTTGCCCATCCTGAGATGGGGTCACTTGT
>CAUYON010024121.1:0-50010 GCA_963573935.1 Arctocebus calabarensis | reverse complement strand
GCCCAGCCATTTTTTGGTTGCAGCCGTCATTGTTGTTTGGCAGGCCTGGGCTGGATTCGAACCCGCCAGCTCAGGTGTATGTGGCTGGCGCCTTAGCCCGTTGAGCCACAGGCACTGAGCCGACTTTTTAGATTTCTATATCCATCTTTTCCTCCAATTTATTCATCTTATTTGCCATCCATATTCTGAATTCTATTTCTGACATTTCAGCTATTTGTTTATGAATGGCATTTTCTGACATATCCCTTTTGTCATTCTTTGGGGAGTTGATTTACTCTGATTATTCATGTTGCCAGAGTTCTTCTATTTGTTCTACCCTATGGTTATTTTCCACTGTTTGGTCCCAGGTAGTAGAGTTTATTAGCCCTTTACCAAAATGTTAGGTCTTGTAATTGTGGCTTATCCCCTACAACCTTACAAAGGCCCCTTTCGGAATTTTGGCTGGAGACTCTGAGGATCTACTTGGTGAGATAGTGCAAGCTGGCTCTGTTTTGAAATCAGCCAACCTCTACCCTATCCTCAGAAGTCATGGTATTGGTTTAAATCTCAGCTGATGAGAGATATAGACAGCTGCAGCACCCCACCACCACTCTCAGTTCTTTTCCACTACAGAACTTCTGCATGTCAACCTCAGAGTGTCCCCAGGTAGACAACCCCAGACACGAGTTTCAATCAGATTGTCTCAGGTAGTACAAACCCTGCTCAACAGACAGAGATCCAAGGGTCTCCAATGGTGGATAGAAATCCACAGTCAGTTTTGTCCCACAAACTTGAGAGGATGGCACCCAGTCCCCTCTGGTGAGTCACCAATTGTCCATCAAAGTCCCAAATGGGCACCAGCACCCCTACCCCCCAAGCATAGTCAAAGCCAGGGGTCTGGCCCCCTGCCTGCTGGGCTCAGTCCACACAGGGCCTCCGTGCCTCTGCTCACAGACTCAGTTCAAGCCAGGGGACTGTGCCCCTGTCTGCTAGGCTCAGTCAACACCAGGGGTCCATGTCTCTGCTCACAGGCACTGTCAGACCCAGGGCCCACTACCCCACCCATATGACACAAGACTGGGGTTCTGTAACCTCGCCAGACAGACACAGCCAGAACCAGGGGTCACACCACCACTGACTGGGCATAGTCATAATCAGGGGACTGCTCCTCTTCCCCCCGCATGTATCTTTCTTCCTGTGCCCTCCTTCTTCCCCACAAGTCACAGATTTCATAGTGATGTTCAACGGACCACAATATGCCCACATCTCTGAGGAAAAGGTCAAACACTCTGGGCTTTGTAGGGGCAGAACTTCAGACGTACATGCAAGGTGGGGGAAGGGTGGACTGGGAGTTCAGAATTGTGGGAAAAATATTTGTTCAATTTTATGCTGGGCAGGGTAGTGTGTAGGTTCACAAGTGGGATCTTCCTGGAGAAGGAGACTTGGTGTTTAGTGGCTCTCTCCGGTGAGGTAAAATGAGAAGTCTTTTATCCCTTGCTCACTTGCAGAGAGCCCTCAGCAAGCCTCCCACTTGGGAGAGGGTTCTCCCATCCTCTAGACCAGCAGATCTCAACCTGCTGGACCCACAGGAACTGTATTAAAGGACCACAGCATTAGGAAGATTGAGAACCACTGCTCTAGATGATAGGCTTTGTACCTGTAATTTGTTTTCTTGAATGCTTTACCTTGGAGTCACAGCTTGCTGAGCTTCTTTCTTAGCTCAGCTCCCCACCTTTGTTTGGCTTCATAAAGTCCAATTCTGTCCAGTTTTTCTCCCTCTGGTTAGGAGCCTGTGCTGGGTGTTGCTTCTAGTTGCCCATCTTCCCTGCCCCCACCCCTCTGCAAATTTCTTTTATCCTCCAATTTCTTATCCAATTTCTTAGCATTGGAGTTTCCATAGGTGTGTTTTCTTCTCTATTATGTCTAGGCTAACTCTTGGTGACATCATACACTGTCTGTTTTCTTGCCCTCACTATGTCATAGACTCTCAAATTTGAATCTTCATTCCAGATCTCCCTTTTTAATTCCAGCCCTGTATTTCCAATAACTTTATACAGTTTTGCATCTGAGTTCTAATAAACATCACAATATTTCAAGACTGGGTTCCTTATGCCAGCTATCTCAAAATTTCCCTACCTAATTATGTTGATAAGAACTGCAACTTTTCAGATTCTAGATTATCACACTTTTTGATCTATTGCTAACAATGTAGCCATTGTCTGGTGTATTCAGGACATTCATTCTCTGCTAACAATTTTCTAGAAACCTCTCTTTTGCTTAGAATCCTCACAATGGTCTACAAAGCCCTGAAAAATCTAGTCTATTTTTGTTTCCTCTTGGTTCTCATATTCTACTTCTCTCTTTCTCTCTCTCTTACATATTTTCTATGACTGCCCTGTTGTCTTCAAATAGACAAGAAATATTGTAGCTAAGACCATGGTCTGAAGAATCAATCCCTTTACCCAGAGCATTCTTCCTCCAGAAGTTTTTACAGCCAACTCTTTTCCTTTCTTCAATTCCCTGTTCAAATGTCACCTTATTGGGAGGTCTGACTCTTTCAAAAGTGTAATTCCCTAAGAACTCTGAACCATTATCTCTTGAAGATTTTATATTTTGTTTTTGTTGCATACCATTTTAATTTTTAAAACAATATATAGCTCAGTTAATGTCTGTCTTCCCCAGGTAGGATATCAGATCCTAGAGATTAGGAATTTTGTGTTGCATTCATTGAAGTTGCCCAAATACCTTGACTAATCCCTAGCACATAGTATAGGGAATCTACATATAGTGTTGAATAATACAGTCCACTTAAGTTAGTGCTAAATTGAGTTTTTTCAAGTTTGAAAAATTACATATATATGTTTTCTATTTTAGATTAAGTAGAAAGAAATGGACATAAAAATTAGAGAGAACATTAAACTGGAGGAAAATAGGAGAGAAAACTCAATTTCAGAAAATTGAGGCAATTGGAAGACAAGTAAGGACAATTATGAAAGAAACTAGAATGTTAATAAAATCAACAAGAGGTGGGGAAATGGGAGAGCGGAGAGAGGGAAGGAAGGACGTGGGTGGGTGGGGTCACAGTGTTTGGCACACCTCTTGGGGGAGGAACACATTATAAGAGAGACTTTGCTTGACAAATGCAATTAGTGTAACCTGGATCTTGGTACCCTCAATGAATCCCCAGCCATAAAAAATATATATGATATATGGCAATTAAAGAGATGTTGTGGCAAGAATTCAATGGACTTCTGTAGGTGTAGATAAAACCAGCAGGTGACGAGACAATAAAGTATAATCTTAAAATATGTTATAATTGCAGCTTTCATGTCTTTATTCCCCAGGGTATAGATAATAAGGTTCAAGTTTAGGATAGCTACAATATAGATTTGAAGACAGACACCAGCAGGTCAAAAACAGAAGGAACTAGATCTGTGAAGAGAAGATATGGACATATGAGAGTGAAATGGAGGTAAAGCAGACCAAGCTCAATGAGGAGGCAATGGCAACTGCTCCAACTTCAACCAAGTGCTCATCTGAGCAATGGGAGTCTGAGTGACAGAGGAATGTCACACTCCCAACATGACCCTTTTATGTTCTGGACTCTACCAGGCTCTCACAATGTTCTACCTGAATCCCATGGCTCACACAGAGAGACGTTTGTCATTGGAAGAGGCAGAGTTCTTGTTGTGGGATGACCCAAGAGAGTGCCCTCCTATTCTGTCATCTTCTTGGGAATTTATATTATTTATCAAGAATGTGACAGAAATTTCTTTTTATCTTAAATATAAGTGAGCCATATTTTCAAGTTGGAAACTAAATTATATGGGGCCATAGGGGAAAAGAAAAGTAGATGATATTATACAGTTCTATAATTGAAGCCAAGAGACTGAATTCCCTGGAGGAATTGTAAAATTAAATCATAGATGACTTAGCAAAATTGCATAGGTTTTCTCTGGAAATTTAAATGCTTTCAGCTATTCTGTAAACAGTGTATCTTGTTGAAGACATCTGGAAGGTAAGCACATTCTGGAATTCAACCCAATGGATTGAACTGCACCTTACTCAAAGACTATTAGAAATTCTGTTATCTTAAAGCCCTCTAAATAGGAAGATGATTTTTCATATCCATCTGTAACTTATTCCTTTATGTTCTATAAATTTTGAGTAATCAGTCTCATATCTGTCACAGGAATTTTCTAAGATTAAATAAAATAATACCCGTGAATGTGCAAGTGTAATGTATTATTTACATTTATATAAAATATCATAAGTTAATATTCATTGGACGGTTCTTCAGTGGATTTAGTCTATTTGTTCATGCTTTCAATCATTGTGAACTAAACCTCTATGTAAACCTCCATTACAGCATATAGCTTACAAATCAGGAACCAATAATCTAATAAGAAAAATAGAATATTTTCAAAAATATGTTTTAGTGAATGTAACGAGATTATTTTAATATATTTTTTAAAGTGCCACATGATGTATATAATGATGGTAGCATTCATTTGGCAAATGCATACTGGTACAAGTACTTTGATGAGGAATTTTTAAAAGTTAACTCATTCTATCTTTTAAACAACTCTGCAATGAGTGGGAATTAAAAAAAAAAAAAAAGAAGAAAATCCCAGAGGTATTATTTAACTTGCCTAGTGACAAAAGAATTGGTGATAGACCAAGAATGTAAAGCCAAGTTTATTTGACCTGAAGTTTCTTGATATTTGTTATATATACAGAACAGAGTCAGTAGCCACATCTCTTTTCCAAATCTAATATATTCAGATTGTTATCTATAGAATGAAGACAGAGGCACACAGAAAGATGCATAGGTGTTGGGACTAGAAGACATAGTTTACAAAAGATTGTGGAAAATCCATCCCAAAATCTCCTATTAATTTCCTAACCTCACAACATAACACATTTTAGTCAGCTTCCCAGGGTTTTGCACACTTAACAATGTTCCTTATATTGAGTCTTCCTATGTACAATATAGTCCAAGCCACTCGGGGAAGTAAGAGAAACCTTCTGAGAATAGACCTAAGCTCACATTTGTACAGCACCAAGATATATAAGTAGAAATACACAGGGTTTTTTAATGGAGAAAAGAGGATAAGTGATTTGAAGTAAAAATTTGAACAATTCTCTCCAAATCCCTACAAACAAGATCAACAAGGAAATCAAAGCCTGATCTACTGAGAAGTTGATCCATTTGAGACTTTCAATGCCTTTGAAGAGAAGAGTGATAAAATTCAACAGTGCTTTGGAAAAGTCCAAAAGTATGATAATACATTGTATACTGAAGAATAGAAATTAATTTTGTCCATAATTTCAGAAGATGCAGATGCAAAGGTTTTTTCCAGAAGTATGTATGAGCCTTTGAAAAGGTATTAGCAGTCCTTTTTGTTATTAAATCAAACTATTTTATGTCTCTATCTGTAGGCAGGAGTGTATTTGATGAATAAGTTTTAAGTGTCGGCAAGAAGAGTTTTTGCATGCAATTTTTACCTATAACATAGGGTGTAGGTATTGCCTCCTTGCTTGGAGGTGGGAGAATGATTGGTCCATGGGAAGAATACAGCAGCCCTAGGGCAAACACTTGTGCTTGGTGCAGTGTTCCCAATCAACATTTGTTCACTGCTTCTTGTCTCCTTTCCTCTACCTTATTTCATATTCTGTTTCTCTATAGCACCAACATTTCTCCTTTAATAAGAACTGTCCTTTAGTATTCTGGTGTGAACTGTCTTTACTCAATCAACACCATTCCTTTCCTCTCCTCTTCCCACTCCTCTCTCAAATTTTCCTCTTAAGAATATCTTTGTAATAATCCTTTTATCTTATAAATATCATTGTTAAAAACACAAATTGTTTAGATAAAGGTGTACAGGGTTATTTTGAGATATTTGAGACAAAAAGGCTAATAATTCCATACTAAAAGGGACTTTAAAAATTACTATATAAATAAGCTTGTGATTATCACAGACTTTATAAGCAACAAAATAATGTGCATTATGTTCTAAACAATGCAAATTATTTAATTATTTAAATTAGTATAGACTTAAAAGTATCTCTACTAATGTGTATTCTTCTTAGCATTTTTTGAGTGACTTTCAAATTGAGACATTGGTCACACGAGGTCAATGTGGAGGTAACTTAGTATTCAGAACTAAGTGTCTTGACAACCATGAAACACTGAATCATTTAGTCTCTTGTGACAGGGCAGTAAAAGAAAAGACAATTTGTAGGACCGGCTTTGGCAAAAATAAGGTAATGTAATATAACATAATATAAATATATTCTATGCATATCTATCTTAAGATAAAAACATGGAAAAATTTGAGGAATATATAGCCTGAATGTTGCCATCTATTGCAGTATATAGATACCACATTTCTCTACTAGAAGCTAACAACTCAAAACTGTTTCTCAATTCAAATTCATCAAGATCTCACTAACTGGTATTAATAGAGAACAGCAAGTCTTATCAGTTCTACTGTCCCACACTACTATTCTTCAGGCAGGTCTTATTATGGGCTAAAATAATTTTATATATAAGGACAGAATATAAAGTGGTGTACATTCTAAATATGCTGCAGTTTGCTGTTAATACAGGAGGCATGAAAAGCAGCTGTGAGCAAATCTTTGATGGAAAATTAAACATAACTAGAATTAGGACTTGTCATTAGTTAATAATAGGGACAAGGACAGTGCAGTAATAAATGGCTATAGCATTCCCCTAAGCAGTTTCTCTTAAAGGGTGATTTAATTTTTTTTTTTTTACATAAAGCTACTGCAAAGAAATTTGACATGGAGTTTTGGTAATTGCAGTATGCCAGCAGCATTTCAGTTCTTTTGATAATCCCAGCTGGGTATGTAGGATTGTGGGTCAATAGTGCTTAGACAAAAAGATAAACAAAAAAATAAATACAGGGTAAAAAGGTACATGTTTCTTTTCAGTGCATGCTTTCATCTCTGCTTTTCTAGACAGAATTTTTTCTGGAATCTTAATACCAGAAAAGTTTCATGGAAGATAGAATGGTAATGTCATGAAATTCCCAATAATTAGAGTTTACATGACCCTAGCAATTAGATAAGCATAATCTACATGTTTGAATGGGACGGACTTGTGGCTTGAACTGAACTATATGACTCTTAAGAAAACTCCCCTACTTTTGCTACGAAATGTACTATATCTTTTAGCTATATATTTTGTACTTAAAATGCACATCACACTAAAAAGAAACTTAAAATCCTTAATCTACCAGTGATACATTTGATGCCTAAAGAAATAATGCTGGCATGTTTACATCACTTAAGAGGTGTTTTGATCAAGGCAGGAAGTCCTTGATATTTTCATGAAAAAGTCCTGGCCATTTCTCACTCATTGCATTCTCCACAGAGAACATTTTCATCATGCTGTGGGAGAACCAGACCTTCAGCTCAGACTTCATCCTGTTGGGAGTCTTCACTAACAGCCCCACCCACACCTTCCTCTTCGCTCTGGTCCTGGGTGTCTTCATTGTAGCTGTCATGGGAAACACTGCCATGGTTCTCCTTATCTACCTGGATGCCCAGCTCCACACTCCCATGTATTTCCTCCTTAGCCAACTCTCCTTCATGGACCTCATGCTCATCTGTACCACTGTGCCCAAGATGGCCTTCAATTACTTATCTGGAAAGAAATCCATCTCTCTGGCAGGTTGTGGGACCCAAATATTCTTCTATGTTTCCCTGCTTGGAGCTGAATGTTTCCTGTTGGCTACCATGGCCTATGATCGCTATGTTGCCATTTGCCAGCCTCTGAGATACCCCATTCTCATGAGCCAAAAAATCTGTGGTCTCATGACGGCTTCTTCTTGGATTCTTGGCTCACTCGATGGCATAATTGAAGTTGCAGTTGCATTGTCCTTCTCATATTGTGGTGCCAGGGAGATACCTCACTTCTTCTGTGATGTACCAGCCCTTCTTACTCTCTCTTGCAGTGACACCTTGATGTTTGAAAGGATGATATTTATCTGCTGTGTAATTATGCTTCTTTTCCCTGTAGCAATCATTGTTGCTTCTTATGCTCGTGTTATTCTGGCAGTCGTCCACATGGGATCTGGGGAGGGTCGCCGCAAAGCTTTTGCCACCTGTTCCTCCCACCTCATGGTGGTGGGACTGTACTACGGGGCAGCCATGTTCATCTACATGAGACCCACTTCTAATCGTTCACCCACCCAGGACAAGATGGTGTCAGCCTTCTACACCATCCTCACTCCCATGCTGAACCCTCTCATCTACAGTTTCCGCAACAAGGAAGTGGCCAGAGCGTTCATGAAGGCAATAGGGAAGAGGAAGTCCAGAGAGCACAATGCTTAGTTATTTGCTTCTTACTTACCTACTTGGCTTTATGCTGGAATGTGTGTATTAAACCAACAGTCCAGCCCCCAGTATTTACTCATTTCTGTAGATTTACAGGCAATCACATAAGATTAAGAAACTGGAAAAAAAAAAAAAAAAAACCTGCTTTCTTGTTTGTTCAAATACTTCATAATTTTTGTTGTGGCTTAGTTTATTTATAGTATGATTATATATTTGTGCAACAGAAAATTCACAACCACATACTTTGTCTTTTTAATACCATTTAACGAATCAGAGACATTTGCTCATGAAATTACCTTGTGTTTGACTGAATATATTAAACCTCATGTCTTTTAGCATACATTAGACTCAACCTTGACAAAGACTCTTACTGTATCCAGTATCATACTTTGGACTTATAATTTTGTCAAAATGAATTATTTAACATTGTTGTGATATTTACATGAGATTACATTAAGTTATGGAGATCTTTAATTTTTAATGAGGAAAAGCTGCTATATTCTTATATGACTACTAAATTACTCAGTTAAAACCTTGTTGTACCATCCCCACTGTGTTAGCTTTCTTTTGTGTGTGTGTGTGTGTAGTTTTTGGCTGAGGCTGGGTTTGAACACACCACTGCCAGCATAGGGGGCCGGTGCCCTAGTCCTTTGAGCCAGAGGCGCCATCCTGTAGGCTTTCTTTTTACACATCATAGTGTTACAAAGTTAGAACTAGAAATTCCAACTATTTATTTGTCACAATTTATAAGGGTCAGAAGTCCCCAGTAACTACAGCATTTTACACTCCCACCTACAATGTGTGAAATTTCCAGTATCCCACATCTTCATATACATTTGATATCATCAGCCATTATGGTTGAGATGTATTGCTATTTTATTATACTTTTAATTTGCATTTCCCTGATAACTAATAATGATGCTGAGCTCTTTATCATGAATTTATTGACTATTTGTATATATTCCTTTTAGAAATGTTCAAAGTTATTTGCTCATTTAACATAGGTTATTGTTTTAGTGTTAATTTTTAGAAGATTTTATTCCAAAAATAGCTATTAGCCACATCTGTTGTGCCAATACATATTTTCTTCCGATCAATGGGCTGACTATTTATTTCCTCAAATATGTTTTATGATGAGCGGGAGATTTCCTTTCATAGAACTCAAATTTATTAGTAAGACACTTTAGTAGCTTTCCCTCAAACTGTTACCTATACAGTGGCTTACCATAGAACATGGCAGTTTTACTCCCTGGTATTATCCGAGGGAAATGAAAACATGTGTCCATACAAAAGCCAACAGATACAAGGATTCCTACCAGTTTACATTACAAGAGCCCAAAAAGTCCCACATGTCCATCAAGAGTTGGCTAGAACAAATTGTGATACAGCTATACAAACAACTAAAAACAAAGACAACAATTATCATGAGTATTTCCTCCTTATTTTGTTATGAAGATGTGTGTGTCTTTCTTTTCTTTCCTCTTTATTCCTTTATCAAGTAACATAAGACATATTGATTTTATGTTATACTATTAAGTATTGTTAATTTTATAGCAGAGTAGTAAGTTATGGGATATCAAAAAGAAGAGTAAACATCACTCAAGGACTTTACTTCCTCTGCAGGGAAAGATGTTTGTGTGTTTGGTTATTAAGTTGGGTAGAATTATGACTTTGTTATTATCTTTATTTGGAGGTATGGTTTACTGGGAGATGTGTATAGGTGACAAGTTGACAAGGGGTGAAGGGTGATAGTTAAATTTTATGTGTCAACTTGACTGGGCCATGGGGTGCCCAGATTAAACATTATTTCTGGGTGTGACTGTGAGCGTGTTTCTGTATGAGATAAACAACATAACTGGTGGACTTGGGAAATTTCCTTCCTCAATGTGGGCGGGCATCATATCATCTGTTGAGTCCTAGATAGAATAAAATGGGAGGGAAGGGGGTATTTCTCTCCATTTTTCTACCTTATTCCTTGAGCTAGGACATCTCATCTCATCTCCTGCCCTCAGACTAGGATTTACATCATTTGCTCCCCTGATTATCAGATCTTCAGACTCAAACTAAATCAGACCATTGGGTTTCCCGGGTCTCCAAAAGGTATATGGCTGCTCATAGAACTTCTCAACCTCCCTAATGCAATGGGATAATTCCTCATAATAAACCAATCTCTCTGTCTCTGTCTCTCTCTCTATATACATATATATGTACATATATGTGTGTATATATATGTAAATACATGCTGTATTTATTATATATATAAAATAAAAGGCACATACACATTATATTCATGAATGTATTATATAATGTATATGTACCTTTTTCCTTCTGTTTTTCTGGACAGTGTGGACACACATGTGGATTAACCATTTCTGTTAAATTGGGGAAAAATATGTCTTTTTTTTGAATATTAATTTCCTCCTCCTCCTCTCTTCTGGATACTTCGATTACATGTGTGTTGGGCCACCTGATAATTGTCCCATATCTCTCTGATGCTCTGTTTAGTTTTCTTTTGGTCTTTTTTTTCCTCTCAGTGCTTCATTTTAGATAGCTCTTATTGCTACATCCTCAAATTCACTTATCTTTTCTTCTATAGCATTTAATCTGCTGTTAATCCTGGCAGTGTATTTTTAAGTTGAAATAGTCTATTTTTCATTGCTAGAAGTTTAGTTTGGATGTGTTTTAGATGTCTCATTTTTCTCCAGACTACACTTATGCTTTCCTATTCTTTCTTGAATATATGAGGTGCATTTATAGTCACTGTTGTGATGTCCTTATTCAAAAGTTCTAAACATCTGTGCCATATATGGCTACTATATATTGATATTTTTCTGATTCTGAGTCATATGTTCCTGCTCATTTGCTTACCAGTTAATGTTTGGTTGCATGCCAGACAGACATTGTACATTGTTATTGGATGCTGAATTTTTTTGAATTCCTTTAGATAGTGTTGGTCTTTGTTTAGAATACAATTAAATTACTTGGATGAAGCTTGCATTTAAGCTTTGTATAGGGCAGTTCTAGGACAGGTTTTCATTAAGACCTAATTAGCCCCTCTAAAGCAATATGTTGTTTTGAGAACTATACTCAAGACCCCACATAGTAGGAGATCTTCCCAGTCTGGCTAGTGAGAACACTAATTTCCGGCCCTCTGTGAACTCCTGAGACTTCTGCCTACATCTCTCTGTTCTTCCCTGTAGTCTCCTCACACATTCACATATCAGTACTCAGCCAGTTGAGGAACCTCTCTGCAGACCTCTGGAGCCCTCATTCTCTGCAGTTCCTCCTCTTTGATATTTTGCCTCATAAATTTTCATCACTTTGCCTTCCTGGAACTCTCAACTATGTCTCCCCACTCCATAGAACTGTTTGGCTCTGTCTTGGTTCCTCTTTTCTGTGGGCAGTCTGGAAATCCTCATGTTAATAGGTATTTTCAGGACCCATCCTATTTGTTTTCTTTCTCTGAGGCATCACCATCCTGCATCATCTGTTTTCCAGTGTTTTACACTTTTGGTTCACACATTTTGTCCAGTTGTTAGTTGTATAAGGAGGAAGGGTAAATCCAGTCTCTGTCATATCATCATGGTTGAAAATAGAGTTCTGTTTTAGTGACTTGTCATCTTGTTTAAGTAGTTTCTTTCTATTTAATGTTTTTATTAGAATTCTGTTAAATATTACAGGGAAAAGTTTTCCTTTTACATTTATTTGTAAAATCATATGGGTTTCCTTCTTAATTTATAAAGGTAATAGATTTGTGTAGATAGGATTCTACTGTTGGCATTTCTAGAGGGAACACTTGTTTATTCAAGTATTATTTTATATTATTAAAAATATTAAAAAATGATTGATGTAATGGAAGTTTCAGGATAACAGTTGTTTCAGCTTTAGAGCAGCCTGTTTGGATTAATAATACTCTAAGGAATTCATCAGAAGGATTTACCTGCTGTGGCATTAAGAAGAAAACTGATTTTTTTTCCTATAGGCTAAAGGCAGTGTCTCAGCCTGTAATCCCAACACTTTAAGAGGCTAAGTATGGAGGATGGCTAGAGATCAGCCTGGGCAACTTAGCAAGACCCTATCTCTAAGAAAAACCTAAAATATTAGCTGGGTATGGTGGTGTACACCTGTGGTCCTAGCTACTTGAAAGGTTGAGGCAGAAGGATCACTTGAACCCAAGAGTTCAAGATTACAGTGAACTATGATTGCACCACTTTGCTCTAGTCTGGGTGATAGTGGACAGTGAGATTCTATCTTTTTTAAAAAAGAAGAAAATTTTTTTCTCTAAAAAAGCTATTAAAACTTCTTATGGTCTCTCAAAATCTGGAGGATTCCTTTTATATTTAGAAGCATTTTGAGGCTTTCTCTTTGTATATTATACTGACTAAAGTTTTTCCATGGTGCACTGATACTCTTTGCATTTCTTTTTTCTCTGTGTATCTCAATTTGGATAGCTTTCATTGCTGTGTCTTCAAGTTCACTAATGTTTTCTTTTTCAGTGTCTAACCCACCAGTAATCTCATTCAGTGAATTTTCATATCAGACATTGTTTTAATTCCAAAGTTCAATTTGGGCTTTAAAAAAAAAATTATCCATGTCTCTGTCATCGCCTAAATGTTACACGTAAGAGCAATATTAGCATTGATGTTTGTCTATGTGGATGACATATCCATGGGACATTTTAATTTCTACGTTAGTATTTATTTTCTGTGTTAATTTACAGGTCTGCCTCCCCAACAAATCTCAAAGGCATTATGCTGTCTAGCTACAATGTGTTATGTGATTACTAAATGACAAACATTTATATGCTTTGCACTGCTTAACTTAGATGCTCTCCCAAGAAACTGTATGAAGTTCATACTTTAATCTCTGTTTCCAGGTATTGGAAACCAGGAAAGTAAAATAGATTCCTCAAAGCTACATCACTGTTAAGACTTGAATTCCAAACCTGTCTTATTAATCTCTACACACCCTGCACTGGAGGTAATGGAGCATAGTAACTTGGTAGAGTATGTAGAAGACATGCAGTTACCAACTGTGAACACAAGATGGCGCTGCAGACTCGGCCACACTGTTCACAGTTGGGTCCTTGATTTCAGGCGGACACACCTTCCGGTGTGGCTGACTGAGATCAGAAAATGCAGACTCCATTGAGACTTTGTCTATTTTTTTAAACAGGAAAATGAATTCTGAATTTTAACTTATCTTTGAACACATGCTGGGAATGGCATACAGCTGTTCATAAAAATCTTTGAAAGTCTCAGCGAGGGCCTCTGATAGCATTAAGGACATTACTTAGTGACATGAACCTCCTTTCCTTAAGATTTTAGAATAATACCAGCCTTCTTACCTCCATCCAGGACTATAAAAAAACAACTCCCACAGCAGATAATCTTAGATCCATATGCACACCCTGCCCCCTCCTGCTTGTCTTCCTTTCATTGTTTCCCAGCCCTCAATGCCAGGAAGGGCTGCAGGTGAGAATGAAGAAGAATGCAAGATCTTAAACACAGTCTCTGAAGACGTTCATTGCTCCAGCCATCAGCCTTATTTATCAGAATGTCTTCATGACCTATACGCAGAGTTCTTGCCCATCCTTTAGATAAACTGGTAGTTCTCTGGACAATTTCCTGACCTTCGTACATCTCCAAACATTACTTTTGTCTTTTTAATAAGCACTCTCCTTCCACTGCTCACAGCAAGCTGAGTTCACTACAATCACAGGATCCCTAACTTGCAACAGTCAAGTCTATGTCAAACTTGAATTTGTTTTCTTTTGTTTGAAATATATTTCTTAGAACTGTAGTTTTACTCCAAGATCTATACTGTACCCATGCACATGCTTACCAAAAGACATGTTCTAGAATATTCACATGCTATCAAACCAGAAACTATCCAAGTGCAGGACAAATAGAATAGATGAATAAATTGTGGTGAAATTCATTAAATAAAATATGACACAGCAATGCAAACAAATGAAACTGAACTACGTATAAAAGAAGGGGGGACCTCATAAACATAAGGTTGACTGAAAAAAGCCAACCACAAAAGTATACATATTCAATGAATCTGCTGTAGAAAGTTCAGAGAACAGTCAAACCAATTCACAAGGGTAGAAGTTGGGATTGCGGTTACCCTGGAGTTGGGTGAGTCATACTGTAAGCGATGTGAGGAGGGCTTCCTGGCTTTTGTTGTATTCTCTTTTTTAATCATGGTACTGATTTTGAAGGTGGGTCCACTTTGCTATAAACTTATGATGTATACATTATGTATGTTTTATAAAACTTACAGAAAAAAAAGAAGAAATATCTTGCCATGTATTGACTAGACTCTATTCTGGGCTATTTTGGAAACTGCACTTTAAAGACAGGTAGTGTCCAGCATGTGTCCTGACCTGTTGCAATGTAAGCCCTGGATCCCGGTCAACCTTGTGAGAACAAGAAAGCCGGTTCCACGTGAAGCTATGTCTGCGTCTTTAAGGTCCTTGTGGCCCTGGGAGAGAAGCACTAGGGACCCAGATCAGTGTGGTCATGAGTGCTCATGCCTGTTCTGGTCATCTGCCTGCTGCCAGCCTCCCCATTGTCTTTTCTGCATTGTTCTGGGACTCTGGCCACACACACCTTCCAAAATAACTGTACAGTTGTCATCACCGTTGGGGAGACTATTTCGGAACGCTGGCTTAGCTTGGTGATGTGCAGGATCCAGGAAGGGCCCAGCTGTCAGGAGGGAGGTCAGCAGGGACTGGAGGTGGATAGGAAGTGACCAGGGATAGGGCCACAGGGTGTGCAGGGGGCCCAGAGGAGCACAGTTTCTGACAAGTGTTTATCCTTGGAGTGGGGAATTTAGAAAGAAAAGGCCAGGGTGGATTGGAAGAGAAGCTTTGGAAGAAAAGAATAGCAAAGGAATATCAGATTGATCAGTACAGAAAACAGTAGTGGTCCATAGAGGAATGGGTGGGCGGGAAGAGCATGAGTGCAAAGCACTGAGGATGTACTGACATTTGGTTTAGAGAGTGAACTCCACACCCTAGGGAACTTAGGGACAGCTGCTAAGAACCTTCCCTAGGATGATAGAGAAGGTGGCAGAAGCGAGGGCCCTGATGACTGACAGGTAGCCTAATGGAGCCAGGTGACACCCTGCCATCTGGAGCAGCTTACCAGGTGGTCAGACAACCTCACAGCCTCCAGGGTCATGGAGGTAGGAGAAACAGATGTCCTAGGCTGTGACATGGGAGATGGGCAGATGTGTTGTAAGGAGACAAAGGCGGAATTTCCCTTTCTCTTTTCAACTTTATCTGATTAGAAACAACATACCATGAGGTCAAACCCCAATTTCACTTGTTCCTGTATCTCCTGATCTCACAGGATTTCTAGTCCATTCAAAGTCTGCAGCAAGTGTTTCTGGGGTCCCTGTGAGAGGATTTCATGAGCTCATATACAAACCAGCATCCACATGGGCTCTGTGGTTGTGACTCCATGGTGGCTGTGCTGGGCACCAGTGCCACTGTGCTCCATCAGCTCCATCAGGAAGACTGAAGCTCAGAGATGTGAAGTAACTTTCCCAAGCTCACAGAGCTGCTGGGAATTGATCTCAGTTGTCAGCCTGTAAAATTCATGTGTTTGTTTGTTTCCACTGCAGTATGCTACCTTATTGTTCACACCTCCATACAGATAGGCAGCACATATTACTGAAATAATTACTACTCGTTTATCTTTTATCCCCTTTTTTCAGCATGCAAAACATGTATTTTCACGTTTTTTCCATTTCACAAGTACACTTCATACGGCCTCAGTACTGCCTGATTTAAGTCAGCAAGTTGAAAGTACCCACAGAAAAGTTTGAGTTGGAAAAATTAGCATATTATATAGAGAGTGTCCAGCAGATGGCAGTGTTTCCATGACATTGTAATGTCACCCACACCTGATGTACAGCCCTGGGGGCAGGTGACTACAAGAGCGCCCCGTGTGACTCTCACTGCCTAGAGCCAGCACAAGAACCAAGAATCAATCTCAGTGTCTTGTTTTCCTCCAGGTGGGCACTGCAGTTCCACCCTCACTTTCGTGCCTCCAAACAGCCAGGGAGCTTATGTTCAGGCTTCCTGACCAAGCCACGAGGGGCTTCTGCAGCTTAGGCTCAGCCATCCTGAGAAGTACAAAAGTACAAGGCAGTGCAGAACCCTTTCCCTCCCACCCCCCAGTCTTTCCAAGGGCAAGAAGAGCACTTTTCTCTGTTCTTGACAAGTTAGCACCCTGAAAGTTTCATCAGGCAGGGGGAGGAATGTCAAATCAGGAGGCTACATGGACAACCTCAGTCAGAGGTGGGTGCTGGAAGCCTGTGGTCTTGGACCCCTCCTTCCCCAGACTGTGGCTGTGACTGCATCATCTTAGCTCTTCACGTCATTCCAGCTGAGAAGTCACAGCCTCATGGAGGATGAAAGGTCTTTTATTGACCTCCACAGGTTTTTGACTTCTAGGAAGTTCATCTAAGGTAGGAGCAGTAGCGAAGAGGAAACATGTAAGATTGAGCATACAGGAGCCTCATAGGTCACGCTGAATGTTAAAGAAGGAGAGAAGAAACTTTTGGTGAGAGTGGAACCTAAAAACAATGATGTATATATTTTTTATAGCTCTAGTAGGGTATAATTGAAATACCAAAAAATTGCACATATTTAATGTTCTACAATTTACAATGTAATGAATTTACATCAGCTCCTCAAGTTTCCTTGTACATTCATTACAATTTACAATGTAATGAATGTACATCTGCTCCTCAAGTTTCCTTGTGTCTCTTTATTTGTTTGGGGTAAAAACACTTAACATGAGATGTATTCTCTTAAACTTTTAAGTGTACAATATTATATTTCCAAATATAGGCACAGCAGATCTCTAGAAGGTACTCATATTTTGTAATTGTAACTTTGTACCTATAGAGCAGCACTTCCTCATTTCCCACTCTCCCGTTCCTTGGCAACCACCATCCTGTTCTTTTTTCTATCAGTTTAACTACTCTGGATACCTCATATAAATGGAATCACACAGGATTTGTCCTTCTGTGCCTGACTTATTTCACTTAGCATACTGTTTTTCAAGTCCATCCTTGTTGTTGCAAATGGCAGGGTCTCCTTCTAGAAAATGATACCTTACCTGAACTTCTGCCCCGTTTCCAAAAGTGGTATAAGAAGGGCAGGAAGGAAAAGAACTCAAAATTCATAAACTTCCTTCTTAGCCACATGACTGTGGCTTCCTGTGCCCTTGGTGAATCCCAGGGCCAGCCCAGGTTAGAGGTGAGAGGTGGGAAAAGCTCAAGTCAAGCAGACCTCAGTTGGACTCTTAAAACTGCCACTTACAAGTAGTTTGAGTACAAACTGAGGCTAATTTTATCATTTGTGGAAGAGGACAGTGAAGTCTATCTTATTAAGTTTGTTGTAAGTATTAAATGAGATATATATTAAAAGCCTTTAGTACAGGGCCTGGAAGTGAGTTGATGCCTAGTAAATAATATGAATTACAGTTCACTATCTTCAGGTCAATACCTTTGCTCAACTTTGTGGAACTAATTCAGAGAATTGTTGTACTATCCAAAAGAGATCACGTGAAAAATGACCAAATGTTCAGCCAGTTAATACTTGTGGCAAAGCACTAGGATGAGAAGTGAAGAAAGAAGATCCTTGAACCTGAGACAAAATCAGGTGTGTGAAGCAGCAGGCCCGAGAGATGTGGTGGACTGGAAGGCTGTTGCCTTGCTTCTTCCTGAGTTGTAATCTTGGCCAGCCCTTCCAATGCTCGGCCATGGTCAGATACTCCCTTTGTGAGTCTTTAAGGCCATTTCCTCCTTAGGGGAAGTCAAAATAATTCAGGTCAAAGAAAAACCTTCAAGTCTTCAGCTACTTAGGTAGAAGTGATTATAAGAGCTGAATAATGGAATAATTCTTTATATCTATGATCTAACTCCTGTCTACACCTTCAGTATTAATTTCTACCATTTCCCCATCCTTAACCAACTTGCTTCTCTACTTGCAGTTCCCTGCAATTTGTGCTTGGTGAATACCTACCTAGGACAGTGAATTTTTTAAGATCTCCTAAAGCACTTCCTCCTCTATAAATGCCCCTCTGAGCCCCTCAGTTGATTTAACTCTTCCCTCTTCAGTGCTTTTGCCATTGATTCCCTTTATAGACTCAATAGAGTCTATCCTAGAAATCCAAAATTTTCACTGCACAGGTTTCTGTTTCTGTCTCCATCTCCTAGTCCCTCATCTCTTTGAGTTCATGTTCATCTTTTTTTTTTTTTTTTTTAATTTGTTTGTTTGTTTGAAGCAGAGTCTCATTCTGTCACACTGGGTAATGTGCTGTGCTGTTGTACACAGTTCACAGCAACCTCACGCACCTAGGCTCAAGTAGCTGGGACTACAGTGCCTGCCACAATGCCCAGCTAGTTGAATTTTTCTTTCTATTTTTAGTAGAGACAGGTCTTGCTCTAGCTCTGGTGTTGAATGCCTGAGTTCAAGCAACCCACCTGCCTCAACCTCCCAGAGTACTGGGATTACAGGTGTGAGCTAACACTCCTGACCTATATTCACCCTTGTATCTCCAGCACATAGTCTGAAGACCAGAGCCCAGCAAACGCATGTTTTCTCAGTGAATAATGAAGAAATAAAAACATGCTTCACTTTGCATTTAGGAATGATTTACATAATGCAGAGATTTCCATAAAAACCAAACCAGTGTCTGTTTGAAACATACTGGTATTTTCTGCCTTGAATAATTGGTCTGATGCTATTTTCATTTTGGCTGTATATATTCATAATCATGATTGCTTTAGAAAATTCTCACTGGACAAGAAGTTCACTTTTACTTCATATATTAGATCATTCAAATAGTCACTACCTTTAAAAGAAAGACACCTTTTCTACTTACTGAAAGGTTGTTCTTGGTCTAAATATTTCAAGGTGCTTTCTTTCAAGGTGGGAGGTGGTTCCTAGTCCCTTGGCCCTGGACTAGAGTTGGAAATACCTCTGGTGGCTTTGGATATGGCCACCTGGAATTAGAATTATAGGTGTCGGACTCAAAAACATCAAGTAATCCTCTCGTTATCATCAGAGGGTTTTCAAGAAAATCTATGGCAAGGGCAGAGGATTGTTTTAATTTGGGGGCTGTTTTTCTAGGGCAGCAAGGGTTCTCTTGCCAGGTAGGGATTGGTGCGGTTCAGCTGGGGAATACCCCAACATTTGTCTATTGGCAAAAGCCACCCTATTTCCCACCATAAGACCTCTCTCCCAATTGATTCCAAGGCAGGAAGAAGGTCTGTAGAGAGTGACAGGCTGAAGCTGGGGTGGCAGGAGGAAAAGTTGCCCTCTGGATGGACTTCTCAGTAGCTGGAAGCAAAGCTGAGATGTGGAAAGCATTCGCTGTCCTCAGGCTGGAGAGAGCCTCCCTTAGCAGGTCATTGCTAAGATGATAGTGTCTAATTTCCTTTTTCTGGAAAGTAACTACTTCCTCCATGTCTCTGACATCATTACTTCCCACATGCTCCTTGCAGATAGCTTTCCCTCTGCAATAGTAGGGAAGAGCATGGACTCTGGACCTAGAATCCGTGAGTTCAAATCCTGGCTTTGCCTCATAGTAATTGTATGATGCTGGGCCATTCACGTAACATCTCTGTAACTAAATTACCTCTTCTTTAATGTGAGTTTCACCTCATAACATGGCTGTGAAAATTAAGTAGATTAACATATTAAACATTTACAACAGTACCTGGCACATAATCAATATTCAGAAAACATTACTTATTTTTTTCTTGCCTTCTTCTCCCAACACTCTCCCTTTGATGTGACCTCTGCTCATTTCAACAGCTGCTCATTGGTGCCCATGTGCCCAATTCTGTGACAGGCACCAAGGGAGATACTAAAGGGGATTAGAAGTGGTCTCTTCTCTCAAAGCACTTATGATCCAGAGATAGGGAGAGAAAAGCAAGTACTAAAAATAAAAAACAAGTTCATGCTAAAATATCATTCCACTGGTACAGAGTTGGAGTTCATTTCCATTTGCCTGACATGTTTATCATCCCTTCACCCTGAGTCTTATTTTGTGCTTCGAGGTTAGATGTGTTTCCTTAGGATAGCACTTTGTGGGCTCAAGCAGTCATAAAGTTCAAAAGAGAGTGGACTGGGTTGGAGAAAGCTTCATGAAAGAATATGAAGAGTTGATTTTATGACTTCGCACCCTACCATCTATAGCCCTCTGAATTGTTCTCGCTTCTATGTCAATATGGCAAAAACAACTTTCCCCTTTAGCTCAGGGGAAGTCTCGTGATGCCAGTGTACCAGGCAGATTATAATTATGCTTAGGTCACTGCTGCCTTCTTAAGTAGAAAAAAAAAATGCAAAAGGTTCCAGGGTTGTCCCATTCCGCCGCAAAATACCCCAGAAGCAAATGGTCTGACTCTGGGATTTGGCTTTTCCCTCTTGGGTCTGCAACGTCTGCATCACGGCTACAGATGACTGACTTCCAGGGCAGCAAATGCCACTCCTCTGAGCTGCTCTTGTTTCCCTACAGAAGTCTGCAAATCCATAGGCACTATATTTAACTCCAGCCTAAAAGAAAAGCACCTGCCACCGTGCATCCAGACCGGAGAAGGGGGATTGTCACCTCAGAGGACACCCAGTTTATTGTTCACCTCGGAGCCATGGACACACAGTCCTGGAATTTTCATCTCCTCCTGGCTCTATCTTTAGCTCTTGGGTAGGCTCAAGAAAGTGGAGTCAATTTTGATGACCCATAGTAGGTTAAGACCCACTGATGGGATGTTGGCTGGTTGAGTGCAGCTTCATGGCAGAGCCCCATGTAGATCCCAAACTTAGGGTCTCATGAAACCCCCAGAGGAACAAGTTAAAGTTGCACAAGATGGGATCTTAGTGGTTCTGAGTAATTTGGTCTGGGTTGGTGCCCAGGAATCTGCCTCTTTAACAAGCAAGGCAGGTAACTCTGGTGAAGGTGGCTGCTAGACCACAGTTTGTGGAGAACAGTTGGAGGCTACCGCTAATGGGTACTTTGTCAAGGGGGGGAAAGAAGAAAAGACAGAAGCTGAAGCAGAGGGAATGATTTTGGATGGCTCATTAATTGAGAGAAGAAGACATACATTAAGAAAAATCTTTAGATCACAGATTTGAGAAAGCCCATCACAGAGATTTCCAGCCCTCGGGTGGCCTGTATGGTGGTGCTGAGGTTGGAGATGGTGAGAGGATAATGGCCTGAGACCAACTCTGCTTCCTTCACCCAGGATATCTGCATTGGATTGATTTTTATATGATGTAGTTTCCATGTAAGATGTCATTTGAAAAAAGGATGCTGCTAAAAGAAGTTGAAAAAGTCACCAACCCTGAGACACAATTTCAGTCATTGGATAACTTTTGGAGGTCTAACTTTTTCTCCCTACAAGACCAAGACAACTCTGAATAGAACGCTCACGTATTCCCTTTTGCTCCTTGTGTTCTCTTCTCCCTTTTAACCAGTTATCCCCTAATTTTTGTGTGGTCCAGCTCCCTTTGAGATTCATGTGAAATCTTGTATCTTTCCTAAGAAAATGCACATAGGCTGGTGTGCAAATAAACATTAGCTCTCAATTTCAGTGGGGCTCACGGATTGTATGAAACCCATCCACACACTTGATCATTTCTTCCTCTAAACTTTGATGTATGTATTTACAATAGTGCTGGTGTTCTTCTCGGTTTCAAGTCTTCTCAGTTGGACTGCAGACTTCTGATGTGTAGAAACTGCATGTCATCTATAGCACTGGTCTCTGAAATGAGAAGCACCATTGAGGCATAAGCAGGAAATATTAGAACTTCTACTTATTTTTAATGTTACCTTTTTTCCAATTTCCATATGTCTGTATTTCTCCAATGCTCATTATATGACTAGAATAGTTCATGTTATTTAAATAAATGTACTTATTCTGGGGATGCTTCTTAAAAACTTACTGATAAAGATAACATGATTTAAAAAGTTCAGAGTACTCTGCCTTACAGAAATTTAATGCATTTATCTTTTTCTGGCACTTGCCATGAGCATTTTGCTAGGCATTGAAGATCTGCAAAACTTTTACGTAGTTTCTGCTTTCTGGGAACAGTTTAGTCTGGGCAGGTGTGTAGGTATGACAGGAGGAGCTGAGGTTTGAGTCTTGTTTATTGGACTGCAAGCCAGTAAATGTATGATGGGTTAATTATTTCAGGATGGGTCCTTTGCTGCATATTCAGAAGGCACCTCTTCATACTCTTAGTTTACATTGCTCAGATATCTGGCTACCGTCTCTGGAAAAATTACCCCATATGCTCCAACTTGGTATGAAATGTGAAGGGAGAGTCTCATATTTTATAATCATATTTATAATCTACACACGATAGTAGTAATTGTAGAATTGTTATATAAAAAGCACTTTGGAGTGAAGCTGGGTACAGTGGTGCACACGTATAATCCCAGCAATGGGAGGCTAAGGCAGGAGTATCCCTAGAGCCCGGGAGTTCAAGGCTACAGAGGGCTATGATTGCACCACTGCACTCCAGCCTGAGCAACAGAGACATCATCTATAAAAGAATATAAAAAAAATTTTTAAACTCAATAAAAAGAAAGAAAGCGCTCAGGAGTGACAATTTCTCAGGAAAAACCAAGATTGGAGCCTTACGGTGAATATACATTTACACAGCAGTGCCACGGCTAACTTAGGTTTGGCACTCTGAGGGCCGTGATGGAGGCTGTGGGGTAGAATGAGGGTAGGGCGTTCAGAGGCATCGTCTTAGTGTTGCTTCAGGAGCTCGTGAGGAAAAGGCCGCACACTGGAGCTGCCGGGCCGAAGGGAGGAGATGGCGCTCCAGCTTCGCCAGGGCCCTCCCAGCAGCCTGGGGCATCCCACCCCAGGACAGAATATTTCTCGGAGCAACTGGCAGCCTGGACCCATCTCCCAACAGCTGTCAACCATTTATTAGCAGTACTCCTGAAGCCAAGGAGAGCAGACAACGGGAAAATAAAGTTGTATTAATGACCTGTCCTTTTCCATGATGCAAAAATGACCTGGTCTGTCATCTCCCTCCTGTAGCTACCGCTCTGTTGGCTCTGACATTTGCAGAGAGCGTCCCAGCCGGGGGTCTGTTGCCCCATTGCCATGGAGACAGCAGCTGTGCAACAATGTCTCCTTTGAGAGCACCCGCCAGAGATTCAGGAACCATTCTGGAAGCATTTCCCCGACACTGCCCGCTAATCTCCCTTCCATTTGCAATTATTTTATTGCCTTGATTCTCTGGTCTGGCATCGTTCCCACAGCTAACCCTGCTCCCCGACACGGGGTCCATGGGGAAGTGTCGGCTGCCCCTGCCCTGTCTGGCGGAGATGAAAAGGGGGTGGGGAGCGAAGACTTGCTAGGGCACTGCTGCCTTCTAACAGGCGCTGTCTCCTGGAGGCAGCCTTGGGAGGGCCTGGCCGATTGAAGTAGCCCGAATTATGAAGCCCAAAGCCTTTGAGGCCAGCCGCTCCTTCCAGGCCAAGAATAATTGAACAAATAGTTTATCTGGCTAACCAACAGCTGTAGAGCCCAGGCGATTTGGAAAGGATTAGGGGAGAGCAGTGAAAGGATACTCCCACGGGGTCCTTCAAATCCTCATCCTGAATTCTACCAGCGAACACATGGTGAAACCCTGGAATTGCTTTTTAAGTTCTTTTCTGTCCCGTTGCAAGCGACTCCAGTTTAGGGCTTCCAAGAATTTTAAGTGGCTGAGGCAACCATCTTTGTGGTCCCTGCCACTGGGTTCCTTTCAGTTGCCTCCTTCAATTCCCCAAACCTGGGTTCATCCCAGACAGCTCAGATTCACGTGGAGATTCTGATCATGCTGGGAGGAGCCTTGGGGCTGCTGCCATTTCCTAAAGTCTACATTGCTGGCCGCTGTTGTAATGTCTAAGTAAAGGGCCAGGCCAATCTCAGGTTAGGATAAAAGGGGGTTGGGATAGTGGTTGGAGAGAGAGGACACTAGGAATCCCCTTCTCTGTGTGAGAAAAAGTAGAAAAGTGAGAAAAAAGCTCCAAGTGAACAAAAGGTTTAAATGGGGGGAGGGACTATATATGTACTTGATGAGATCTTGGGAGAACTTCCATGTTAAAACCTTGGATGAGTAATGAGTTTTTCATTATGAATCAGAATTTGGAAATCACCAAAGCCAAAGAAGATCAGTAAATTAAAACAGAAAATTTTCCATGGCAAAACACCATTTGCAAACAATGATAAACTAGATAAAGTATTTGCAAGGCATATCACAGAAAATCTCTAAGCTTCATAGATAAATAACTCACAGACGTGAATTAGCGAAAGACCAAAAACCCAAAAGAAAAACAAGGATGTGAACAGACAATTAATAGGAGAGAAAACAGAAATGTACCCCAAATATAAAATAGTAATACTCAACTTCATTCACAATAGGAGCAATGCAAATTAAAAATATGAGATATAAGTTTTCACCTATCAGATTAGAAAAAAGCCAAAAGTTTGACAATACACTGTGTTGGTGTAACTGTGAGGAAATAGGACTCTCTTACATTAATGCTGGCAAGTATAATGGAAAGCAATTTGGCAATATCTGTCAGAATTACAAAGGCATGTAACCTTTGATCCAGCGATAGCAATGCTGGGGATTTTACCTTATAGGACATTTGCATAATGATATGGGCACAATTTATTAGTCACCACTGGTTTTTTTAATAGCAAAGGATTGGCATCTCATCCACATATCCATTAAGTGGGGAATGATTAAATAAATTACAGTACTTCTCTGCAGTGAAATGCTATATATACTGCTGTAAAAAAAAAGAATGAGGAAGCTCTCTAGGAAGTAATTTCTAAGAATGTTAAGTAAAAAGAGTCAAGGTGCAGCCGAGCGTCTACACTACGCCGTCCTTCCTGGAAAGGAGAGAGAATAAGAAAGCATCTGTGTTTGTTTGCACTATCTTAAAGAGGCTCTGGGAAAGGATGCCCCTGATTCCATCACAATGGATCAGCTGTGTGTGTATGTGGGGAAGGTCATAACTGGACTAGGAATGAAACTTCAGTATACACTTCTTGTGTTAATTGATTTTCGAACCAACATAACACCTGTTCTAAAACAAAATAAAACCACTTGATATAAAAGACAAAAGCAAAACATGGTGAAAAAACTACCCAGACCCAGGGATGAGGTCGTTGTTCCAAGGCCCATTTGGGGTGAAGCAGAGAATATTCCTGCCTCTGCAAGGGAGTGGACATTCCTCACGGGCCAGCTTGGGCTGGAGGCTTGAATCACAGTGAACTTGGAGCCTCAGCCTCTAAGTATCCTTGTGTGTCTTCTTTACCGCAGGCTCATCCATTTTCCTTTTCTTCACAGGAATCTTACCTGTCCTTAAAGACAGGTCTCTGCCCACAAGAGCTGCATACTCTTTGAGAGTCTGGGACTCAGTCAGAAGCTCCTGCCCCTTTCCATGGCCCGGGAAATCTTTAAAAGGACTGGTCTGCAGGCAGCTCTGGTGATGGAAGCATTACCCTGGCTGAGCCCATCAGCCTCTGTTCTGCACTGATCGTACCAAGAACTACAGATGGGAAGGAAAAGGGCTTGGAGTGGGCTGTGCGGCTAACTACATGGCACTTAGAATGTGAAAGAACTGACCAAGTTAACCGTATTAACACATTTACTCCTTCTCATAGCAATCTGTGTGGAAAGTACTTTTGGTATCCCCAATTTAAAAGGAGGAAATTGAGCCACAGGTAGATTAAGCAACTTGCCTAATGTCACATGGCTGGCATATGGCAGGTCAGGCAGTCAGTATTTAACCAATACACTATGCTAGCTTTCTAAAAAAGTGAAATAAAAGTCACATAACAGAATTATCCATTAAAAATGTACCGTTCAATAGTATTTAGCACATTCAACCATGAGTTCTATCAAGTTCCAATACACTTTCATCACCCCAGGTAAGGGAAACCCCGTACCTATCTGCATTCATTCCTCATCTCCCCACCCCCACCCTGGCAATGTCAGACTTTCTGAGTCTATGGATTTGCCTCTTGTAGAAATTCTGTATGAGAGGAATCGCACAGCGTGTGACCTTTTGTGTCTGGCTTCTTTCATGCATCACGCTGTCTCTGAGGTTCATCCATGTTGTAGCACGAATCAGTAGTTCATTCTCGTTTTTACAGCGGAGTAATATTCCGTTGTATGGATTTCACATTTCATGTATCTACTCATCTTGATGTGCACTTGGGTTGCTTCCGCCTTTGGGAGGATTGAATCGTGCTGCTGTGAACATTTGTGCACAAGCTGTAAACAATCCTATACAGCCTTCTCTCGAGCCGGTTTGCAGTTCTTTTAGACATTAGCTGACTCTTTCATGGAAGTGAGCAGCACATGTTCTTACCTTCCAAAGCTTATCTTCTCTCCTGGAAAAAAAATCAAAATGAGTAGAAGAATTGTCAGATCGCTAAGAAAACGTCTGCTCTGGAGGAGAAAAGCAGGAAGGAAAACATTTTCAGCTGCCTTTCAATCTCCATTTGCCAAAGGCTGAGAGGGCTCAGGAGGGCTTTCTATCCAGACTCCTCCACATTATAGAATGAGGAGTTTGCTGAGGTTGAATTCCAACCCAGGCGCTCCAGGTCTCTTGAAGCAGCACGGATGCATACATTTTTGCAAACAGATGCCTTGTCCTGGAGATTCTTGTGTTCAAAGATTGACAGTAGAAAGTTGGTCTTCCAAATGTCTGGACAAGGTCCCCTACTGCCCCCATCCTCCAAAAAGTCTTCAGGATCCAGTCACCTCTTTTCCATGTCCTACAATGTTCCATGATTATTCTTCCGACGTTCAGCTTTGTGAATTTTGTCATTAAATTACCTTGTGACCTTTTTCTCCCCTCCCCTTTGGGGCTGACCAATTCAAGTTTCTATGAATCCATGTGGATTAGGCCTCACTTTCTAGTCTCAAGTTCTTCTTGTCTCTTTTTCATCATGGAGCCTAGACAAGACCTAGTTGGGTTTGATTGGATTGGAGTTAAGTCAAAGGCAATCACATGGTTCTCAAGCCAGAGCTTGTCTACATGCCTGAAATTTCAAACCTTTGTGAGCAGCTTAATTCTATTTTTTTCCTGGATCTCCCCTCCATGTTTTTTTTTTTCTCTCTTTCTGTGTTCTCTAAACTTCTAGAACAAAACTCACAAACTGATGACCATTGGGATGAATCTGCCATGTCAGTTGTATTTAACTTTCACTAGTTTTGAGCCAGGGGACCCATAAAGCAGATGTCACTCACACAGATCTCTTGACCTATCCTGACCTAATAAAACACCCATGGCCCCAAGGAAAAAAATTTTTTCTCTAGTGTGGCAGTCAATTTAAAGAAAGAACTACCATTGAAAAACTGGGGAATTTTGCATAAAAATCCAGTTATCTGGCTTTTCTTGAAAAATTTGCAACGTCTGGTCACACAGATCTTATATTCTATGAGGGAACAATCAACTGAAAGATGTTCCTCCCATACGGCGGCCACCACCGCAGGGTCTCTAATTTATCAGAGACCTACAGCTCACTCAATAAACTTCTCTGACTCAATCCTTGTCCAGATTTTCTCAATGATGCTTCCTTCTTGACTTTTTGTCTACAGTTTTAAGCAGAACAGAAGCAAATTAACAGTTTTGAATAAAGAATTGCAATCTAGACAATTGCTCTTACTTTTTGGTGACTTCCTAAATCTATCCCCAGTGTCACCCAATGACCACATGTTTCAGCAATTTGTTGTGGGGACCTGTCCTGCATGAGGACACACTGATTGATTTCAGTTTTTTTACTTTAATTTTTTTTTTTAGTTTGGTTACTTTAATGTTGTACCTTTTGCTAACCTTGCAAGGTATTCAGTGACTCATTGCATCGGTATGCAAGTTGCTTTATAAAATCAAGCTAATTATTATTGTTCTTGGAGGGACGACATCTTTTTTGTACACAGTGTTGCTTCACTGGAAGGCTGACAAAAGAGAAGAGAAAATGTTGCCTGAGAACTCTGAGAGTTCATTCTGTCATGAACTCAACACCTAGAAAACCCCAGGAATATTTTAAATATTAAAAAAAATTTTTTCTTTTTGGCTCACAAATCTGGAAGGGGCAGAAAGAAGGATGACAGCATTTTAGGAAGGGAAAGGGAAAGAATTTTAAAAAGAAAAGTATTTTCACATGTGGGTGTGTCTTTGTATATGTGCAGGTGTCATGCACAAATATGAGAAATGGAATGCCTATGAGTTTGTGCACGAGAAAGGGACGCTGCATGCTCACATGTCACCAGAAGGAGATTCCACTTGAGTTCTCCTTTTAAGACAATTGCAGAAGGCAGAGAGATTCCATCACTGTTGTCAACTAACTTTTGATTTTTGGCCACAGTGTCTGTCTGGACTCCTCTCCCTCGATTCTCTTTATTCTTCCTCTCTCTCTTTTTTTTTTTTTGCAGTTTTTGGCTGGGGCTGGGTTTGAACCCGCCACCTCCGGCATATGGGGCCAGCACCCTGCTCTTTTGAGCCACAGGCATCACCCTATTCTTCCTCTCTTATCTTGGTCTCAATCAGCACAGGAAAAATGTATCCATTTGAAAGTATCTGTGGAGATCCTAGTACTTGCTTGGAATCATTCTGTGTGCTGGAGCTAAGCAGCAAATGCCAGGCCCCACGTGACAGCAAGCTGGGTGGGCTCAGCCATAGACAGACAACATGTGCTGCCCTGTCGCTGGGCGTGAGCATAGAAGGACGTGGCTGAGTGGGGCCTGGGCCAGTGTATATTGGCTGTAGAAAAGGGTTGGGATTTTATCCTAGTTACAGTGAGAATGAATTGAAAATTTTAAGCAGAAAAGTGCTAAACTTGTGGAGGCAAGTACCAGAGAGAGAAAAAGTTTACTTTTGTTTATATATTAAAAGTTAAAATGTTGAAATTTTAAAAATCATTAATTAAAAATAATATCAATAAACCCATTACATGTTAATGTAAATAACATGATTTTGGTAGAAAATATATTTTCCAAAGCAAAGAAATTTTAATGAGAAGAGTGGCATTATTTACCCTTTCATATCTTTCTAATGATTGGCTTTATTATTTTTTTTTTTTTTGAGACACCGTCTCACTTTGTCATCTTTCATAGAGTGCTATGGTGTCTCAGCTCACAGCAACCTCAAACTCTTGGGCACAAGTGATTCTCTTGCTGCAGCCTCCCGAGTAGCTGGGACTACAGGCACCTGCCACAACACCTGGCTATTTTCAGAGATAGGGTTTCGCTTTGCTCAGGCTGGTCTCAAACCTGTGAGCTCAGGAAATCCACCCATCTTGGCCTCTCAGAGCACTGGGATTACAGGTGTGAGCCACCGCACCCAGCTGCTAATGATTGGCTTCAAAAGAAGGCAGTTGAATTCTCACATTTGCTTCTGAATTAAATGTGTTGTCATGTGTTATTTTATTTGAAATCTATGAAGAAAATCTGGCATTACACATAGTTGTAAAGGGGAAGAATATTTAGTAGGTAATGGTGAATATTTTTCTACATGAAAAATTGATAAGTAGTCGCTGCAATATGGACTCTGGAAAGCCACACCCATAAACTTCATACGTGGCTCTATTAAAACCTGCTGCACCGTCAGGCACTTGGGCGGGTCCTTTACACACAGATGACTTTGTAACATCGTGCGTCCATGACATCATAGAAAATCAAGACCTGCAAAGTTATGAAGATCTACAAAATGTTGATGTATTTTATTAAACAATATAAAAATAATCATATTTGTTGATAATGTCATCAATTTCACTAGAAAAGTCTTTAAGGATTGAGAAGTTGTGAAGTTTACAGTGGTGGAAACAAGTTTTTCTCAAGATTGTAATTTTTGCTTAGAAGATCAAATTGTGTCATTGACAACAAATATTGTCAATTATTTTTATGGAAGTGACCAGCTTGTTTTATTTTTGTGAAAAGGTCTCTGAATATACATGTCTAAATAAGTAAAGTTTTCTTGTGGGTCCTTCAAGTAATATTATTAGGGCAAAAGCAATGATGGGTTAAGTTTGGTACCTCAACACAAATTAAGGCCGTAGCACCAAACTTTACCAATAGCCACGTATTCTTTCTTGCCCTGTACTCACAGTAAACAATAATAATAACTTTTAATAGCTCAGACTTAAGTATGTCCTTGATGAAAGGTGGTGGGAAGGTGGAGATTCATACATGTTCTATAAATCTCAGTCTCTAATACATTTTAAACCTATACATAAAGCACTTTGCTATCTAGGGGACAAACAATCCTGTGGTTATTTGAATCACAAGCTGTATAAGACACTTTTTTTGCCCTAACAATGTAAATGTGAACACAGTGAAAAAGATAAATACATCTTAGCATTATTTTGAAAATAGTTTTGACCTCGAAGATTCCCAAAAGAGTTTGGGGGACCCCTTGGTTGTTTATAGATCACATTCTGAGAGATACTGAGAATACAAAACCCATATATGTTCGATGGATTGACCCAACAGTTTGTATTGTTTTAGAAAAACAATCTGAGAAATTTGGCATGTGAGAAAATCTATCACCCCTGAATAACCACATCTGCTCCTTTCATTGTATGATAATTATTTTGCTAAATATTAATATATAATAAAACCCCCTTTCGCCTTTCTCAAGCCCAACTATTTCCCCAGAGTACTAGTGGTGAAATAGGCTCATTTCATTTCCGACTCAGCAGAAGAGGGGTAGAGCTGCGTCTGACTTCAGAAAAATATCTGCAAATATCAGCCATTTTGTCATGTCAGTGCCACAAAACATCTACAAGTGACTGCTCATTTCAGATGATTACTAAATTTAAGCAGAATGCTCTGGGCATTTTATTGTAAAAGTTTTATTATGTTGATGTATGCTAAAAATGAGGTTTTGCAACACTATTTCTTGCATGATTTTGAAAAGGAGATTCAGGAATAGAGTTCCTGAATGTTCCCGCAAAACACAAGTCACCTTAGGCTTCTGTTTCCTTGGCTGTAAAACAATAACAACAAACACAGTTGTTCACCCTCTTAGAGAAGAAAGCACAGCAGGTACAGGTCGGCCTGCAGGGATGTGTCTTGCCCAAGTCTTGTTGAATTTAGAGTGGGGCAGATTGGCAGGAATACCACAGGACAAAGAGCAACATTGCCGCATGTCTCTCCTCAAGATCCTATAGAAATTGGGGGCCGCCTGTCAGAGAGCAGAGCTAACTCGTTGCCATAAGGGAGATGTTGGCATTTTATGGAAACTTGAGGGGATTTTCATTTTGAGAGGTTATGCATGTTTCCCGGCAAACCTAAGGTGTTAGATTGGGTTCTAGACCTGCTCTGTGCAACCACTGTCTAGTCAGGTCACATCTTAGGGTCTCAGCTTTTCATCTGTAAATGTAGGCCACAGGGCCTTAAAGGACTCTGAAAAATTCTTCCAGAGTTAGGGGCAATTATTCTCAGGAGTCAGCCACAGGTATCAGAAGGCCCAGATGATTTTACCAAAGTATTCATCACCTCTAGGGGGCGTGCAAGGCCTCCTGATAGCCCGGAAAAGACAACCTTTCTGGCAATCTGAGTTCCTGGGTGGAATAGAATTTGCTGTCTAATGGGAGAATCTGAGGCTAAGCTAGTGGGGGGAGAAGGAAGAGTGACCATAGCAGGTATTTCGTGGGGTAAAGAGAATCTGAGGCTAAGTTAGTGTGGGGAGAAGGAAGAGTGACCATAGCAGGTATTTCTTGGGGTAAAGAGTAGAACAGGTCAACTGGTCTACTGAGATTGAATAAAAGGAGGGTGGCAGGTATGAAATGAACCTGAGTTCTAGGTTCCCTTAGCTTTTAGTGATGGAGCTACACAGGAGAAGAGCTGGGGGGAGAAGATTCATACGTGTTCTATAAATGAGCATTTCTTTTTTTTGTAATCCAGCAAACATTTGATTGACCCTCAGTTAGACAGGAAGCCAGCCATCACAAGCAGTCATCACAGAGAGTTTGAGGGGTAAACCGGCTACATTCAGACGAGCAACAATAGAGTCTGGGGGCAGAGACTCTCCTGAGGGCACCTGGCTAGGAGGACAGTGGGCATTAGGAAGTGAAGAAGGATGGAGAGGTCGAGGGGGGCGTGTCACTGGCTGGGGCCTGCCTGGTAGAGTGATGCTTTTGTTGGGAGATGGAGAAGTGTGTAAGAAATGAGGCTGGAGTGGCTACAAGGGGTCAGATCCTGTTAAGGACAATGAATTCCTGAAAGCTCAGTGTCTATGGAAACCACTGGAAGGTGTTAGGGAAGGGACTGGAGAAGCTCTCCCACCTGCAGTGGCAAATGGCTTAGGAGGCAGGACTGCAGTTAGCGACCTCAGGCAGGAGTGGCTGTGATCTCCCAGGCGAGGGATGGCACAGACTGACGTGGACCCAGTGTCACGGACGTGATGGGAAGGAGCTGCGGGTCAGACTGGGTTTCCACTCTGGTGACCTCATCAACAAACAAGCAAAATTGAGAATGCCTGCTCCTCCAGACAGTGCACAGATGATGTAGAGAGATACTTGCTTCCCTTGGAAGGTCCTCCCCCACCAGATCTGACTGCCATACCTGGTGGACAGGTAACTAGAGAGCCCTCCCCCACTCCTCAGGGAGCCCATATGCTTCACACCTAAAATACTCTGGCACTTACAGCTTCATTGAAGAAAGAGATGAAATTCCAGTTGGCCAGAACAGAAACCTTAATTAATTCAATGGTGTCTATATTACCAGGGAATGGTGGCAAATGTTTCTCAACTCCATTTAAGAAAGATTTTCTTGGTCTTGGGCAGCACCTGTGGCTCAGTGAGTGGGACCCCAGCCCCATATACCGAGTGTGGCAGGTTCAAACCCGGCCCTGGTGGAACCGCCACAACAAAAAAAATAGCCCGGCGTTGTGGCCTGTAGTCCCGGTTACCCGGGAGGCTGAGACAAGAGAATCGCCTAAGCCCAAGAGCTGGAGGTTGCTGTGAGCTATGAAACCATGGCACTCTACCAAGGGCAACAAAGTGAGACTCTGTCTCTAAAAAAAAAAAAAAAGAAAAGAAACATTTTCTTGGCCAGGTGTGGTGGTTCATGCCTATAATCCCAGCATTTTTGGAGGCTAAGATGAGAGGATTGCTTAAGGCCAGGACTTCAAGACAGCCTGACCAAGAGTGAGATCCCACCTCTACAAAAACTAGTCCAGCTTGGTGCCACGGGCCTATAGTTCAAGGTACTCAGGAGCTGAGGCCGGAGGGTCACTGGAGCTCAGGAACTTGAGTTTGCAGTGAGCTGTGATGAGACCACTACACTCCGGCTTGGGTGACAGAGCAAAACCTTGTCTAAAAATAAAAGAATGAAATTAAAAAATACTTTCTTATTTTGTAATCTGTTAGTTTCTGTTGTAGTTGTTGCCCCCCTACCCCTAGCTGTTTCCATCAGAAATAGTGGCACAGCAAGTTTGCCAGCTGAAGCCATGAACTGGGAGAAGAAGACCATGTTCCTCTTGGGGCCAGAAAACTAGGTTTGCTGCCTCTGGCCTCAGAAGTGGACAAGGGCACTCAAAGGGTTGGAGACCAGGAGGGTGCTGTGTCAGAGGGCCAGTGACAGGGATTCCAACACAGGGTTTTCTGCCAGGCACGGAACACACTGCTCGCTGCATTCCTGGAATGCAAGGTCATCTGGTCCGTGCTGAGAGCACCTAGGGCCTGAGTTAGGAGATGTGATCTTGGGACTCTCGGGGGAGGTGTGAGTTCATGTCCTGAAACTCTAGAACTGCTCAGAGCTTGGTACAGTCATAACCTCAGATCTGACCACCTCTCTATTCTTATCTCCTGAGAGGGGCTGGCATGTTCACAAGGACACCACCCAATGTCCCATACTTCGACCGTGCGCAGGCTGCCATGGTGCTGCAGTTGGACCTGTCCCCTCTCCTGTCCTTCTCCCTGACAGTTCCCGCTGCAGCGGCTGTACCAGTGATGCACACGGGGAACAGAGGTGCTGCTGAACACAAGTGCTGTGATCTGATTCACTGACTTATTCATAAAAATACTTATTGTCTACTACCTGCCAAGCATTGTTGTGGGTTTGGGGAAGACGTCTGCCAATAAAACAAAGATCTTTTCTTTCCCTTATGGTGTTTTAGTTATAGTGGGAGACGACAGATAAATGATAAATGCAGTATTGTGACTTTGTTGGAGAGCTTAGATGCCAAGCTTAACCCAATCCAGTCGAGAGGGTCATCATTCTGTCTTGAACCAGGTGTGCCAGTGGAGCTGGGGTTTGTCCAGAAACCTGACTTCTTGGGGTGAATATGCTATTGTGGGGAGGTCTGTTCTGCTCATGATCTGGGTAGAGAGATAACAGCACCCTGAAGATGCAAAGTAAATTTTGCAATAGGTAAGAAGGTAAAAGATTTGGTAAAAGAGAAAAAATAGAGCAGATCAAGTAGACATTAGGCATAATCCCTGTTTCCAATTCTCTATATAGTTTTGTTCAGAGACCATTTGAGTTTGGTGCAGACAAAGGTGGCTCCTTGTCTGAGAACGGGGATAATTGCTGCAGGGGGAGGAGGTGCTACCTGAAGAGGTGGGGAGGGCCTCAGCTGAAGCAATGCTTGGCTGTTACAGGATTAATGTCCCTTGATTTTTGCTTTCCCCATCAAAAGTGTAGGGAAAAGCTGGCGGTTAACTATCTGGGGGCTGGAGTTGTACGTGACTGCAGAACAGAGATGTGTGTAATTTCTCGAGCAGGTAAAATGATCAGATAGAGGGCCAGGCAGGTGCTGTCACCTCACCTGTTTCCATCCCCCAGTCCACTGGGTGGCTGTACCCTGTTGTGTTTCCTCCCGACCTTCAAAGGCATGGGGGCCCAGGCCCCAGTTACTAACCCTCTTCCTGGGTTTGCTAATAATTATCACCTAGTTCCCAATGGGCACTGCAATGGTCCCATTTCCTTTAATTAATTTGTTCTGTATTAATTATTAGGATATTTTGTTTTGTAAAGGGGATGACTCATCCAGCCCAGCAGGTTCAGAACTGGCCTGTTGGCATTTGACTGTAAAGGGCTTGGTCTCCCGATTCAGCCCAGTCCATTGAGAAGGATGTATCATTCTCTCCTGACATCAGGTGTGGCCGGGCCACTGCTGCTTGCCAGAGAACCTGACCTCCTGGGGCAGAGATCTTGTCAGAGCTGCTGAGTCAGGGAGGTCAGCTCTGTTCACAACCTGTGCGGATGGTGACCAGAGCTGACCAGCGAAGGCGGTCCCACAGGCTGGTATCCCACAGAGAGCTTCTGAGGCAAGGTTGTAAGTGACCTGCAGAACAGAGGCTCCTCTGCCAGAGGCCCCTGTAAACTCAGATAATCAGAGGATGCTAAAATGTTCTTCTAGAACACAGCTCAATCACGGAACGCAAAAGCTGTTTCTGTTCAGCTTTGTCTCACTGTGTGTTTTTCCCTCTGTGCTTTCTTAAAGCTTTTTTTTTGGCCAGGGCTGAGTTTGAACCCACCACCTCCGGCAGGCATTATGGGGCCAGTGCCCTACTCTTTTGAGCCCCAGGCGTCGCCCCTTTCTTAAAGCTTTTTACACTTCTGGGTCATTCTCTCTTATAGTAGCTGCATTTTTTTTTCATGGAGTTTCTGCATTTTTTATTCCAAGTTTGTACTCAGCTCCTACTGGAAATCCTATGAAGCTAAAGGTTCTTGGAATCACAGAGCAGTGTGATGGAGAATGAAGCTGTCGGATCTCCAGTGCAGAAGAAAGTCCCATCCTCAGGCCTTGCTCTGACATTATTCAGCTGCCTCTTGATGTGTCCCCTCCCTCTGGATATGCACAGCTGGCCCCCTCTTGGGCCCAACCTCGATGGTTATTTTTCCAGATCTTGATCTGATTGTGTCCCTTGCTTCTTAGAGTTCTCCTGTGGTTGCCTGTCCCCCACACCATCCCCTTGGAGCTGCACTGTCCTCCCTTCCCCCGGTCAGCTCCACTACCCTCCAGGGTTACCCAGTGGCAGAGCCCTTTGGGAGTTGTTAGAACCCCGGATGATAGCTCAGTCCCCACACTTCTGCATACTTCGTTTGCTTCCTGGACTCTCCAGTTCCAGACTCACCCCCTTCTTGAGCTCCTCAGGAACTTGCTCAAACATCCCTGCCTCTGGGAAGCCTTCTGACTCATGGCAGGCCCCGCTAACCCCTCCGTCCTCCTCCCCTGGTGGCTGCACACCAGAACCGGCCCTGGGTGGTGACTTTATTATTTGCTCTCATGCCGGCTCCCTGCTGCTGAGGCTGGAGACTCGGCCTTATTTATCTCTGTAATTCCAGGCCTTGCAGAGAGCTTTGCCCACAGTAAGAAACGAGTGAGTACTTCTTTTTAAAAAAATGAATGAATGAATAAAACAGGAATCTCAATCTACCCTTTGTTCCCATAAAGATGAACATTATCCAAGAACAAAGTTCCTCAATTTAAAAAAATCCATGCCTTAATTCGAGAAAGAGAAAAATCATTTTCTTTCCTCTAATGCTATTGAAATTTTAAAATAAATCGTTTTAAAACCAAATTAAAACAATAGGGTTCCATGGACTGCCCTCTGTAGGGGGCTATATCCTCCTCCTGCCCTGAGAATCATTATCCTGCTTGGGCCCCTGCTGGGTGGCTCTGGGCCAGTTCACAGAAAGTCCATTTTCTAAAGGTCAATTGGGTTTTGGCACTTGAGCAATTTGGCAATTGACTCTGCAAGGTGGCCTCTGTCCCATCATAGAGTGCCCAGTGTGGGGAAGGCCCTGAATCCATCTGTCAAGCTTTCCCAGACCTGAAGTCTCTCTTATTCACACAGAAAAGGCATTTTCAGAATTTCTGTATACCCAGACTCTAAAATTCCACAGGCTGGAAGTTACTTCTTGTGATGACCTCAATTCTTTCATGTGATGCCTTAAGTCATTTCACTTCAGTTCTGCCTGAGAAGATGGAGGGAAACCAGCCTGGTCCCATGCCCAGGAGGTTATTACTGCAGCAAATGAAAGCTACAGAGTGAACTTGCTTTTACAGTTGCAGTCAAGTGGGATGGGGGTAGGGACAAGACCAGGTGGGGCTTCAGCCTATCCAGGGAACATTTCAAGTGATCCAGATTTGGGAGGGAGGGTTGAAAGGAAGGAGTGGGGAGCTCTGAGTTGTTGATTACAAGAGTTGAAAGAGAGTGATTTGAACTCCCCATGATTGGACCAAGAGCACTTGTGGGAGTGTGGAATCCCAGGTTGAAAGAGACTTTTTTGAACTCCCCATGATTGGACCAAGTGCGCTTGTGAGAGAATGGAATCCCAGGCACCCACAGAGGGGGCTGTGCCCTTAGAGTGGGCGGCAGTGAGGAAGGCAGCTGAGGGTGATCAGGTTCTGGGGATTCAGTGTGTACAGGTGGAGGTGCACGCGCCCCCCAGGAGGTCCTCCTTAGACAAGGGATTTCTACATCTGGCTAGGTTTACAAGTATGATTTCATTTTTTCCAGATTGGACCTCATATCCAATATTCCTTATTTTCTAGAAAATCCTTAAACCCAGGCTAGATATTTTGTGTGTGTTCCTGCCAAGACCCTCCACCATCCCTCACCTGGTAGCCCATGGGAAACCCTCACCTCTAGAAGATCTGTGTCCCCTCTTCCTCACCTGCCCATCTGCCTGCCCCTCTCCAGGTGGCTGCCCTCAGACCCCTGGGCCACGGCACCAGCTCGGCCTCACTCCTGGTGGGCCCTGCCACCTGCCTCCTGTGACACGGGCAAGCTGCTGTTTCCCCTCCCTGGAGCTGCCTAGTTGGTGATCACTCTTCGTTCCCAGGGAGCACAATGCCCTGCAGCTCTCCAGGATGCAACTGGTAATTTCTGTGTTTTGCCAAGCCTCTCGCATCAGCTCCAGTTTCATAACCCCAGTCACCCTTTCCCTTCCCGCCCTTGCTGCACGTATAGAACCTCCCCTCCAGCCCAGATGCACACCTGTGGGAGGAATTGGCTGGACTCCTGCCCATCTGTCACCGCTTCCAACAGCTTGAGTGTGCTGATGACAGATAAAGTAATTGCAGAGCATACGAATGACTTAATATTTGATGTCTTAAAATAATTTTGAATGCCACGCATTTGGATAGTTTATAGCTGGAGTCCACAGTTTTCATCTCACCTCCCCTTCTCACATGGCCGCTCCTCTGAGACAGCGACAGGAGCGTTCGCTCCACGGCTCTGGCGTCTGTGCCGGCCGCTACAGGGAGAACTAGGCCCCTCTGCAACATCAGGATATGCCTAGAGTTCCTGGACCTCTAGGGCCTGGTTCAGTTCTCAGCATATTGTAGTGCTTAACAATATTTGATGAATGCATTATAAAAGAGCAGTTTGAGATTTATCAACCAGGTATTTACTGAGGCCGTACATGGGCCAAACACCTCCTAAGGCAGTGGATGGCAATGAGCAAGACCTTCAGGGAGTTTAGGGTTTAGTAGAAAAGACAGACAGTAGGTGGGTTAAGAGAAGAGAAAGGGTGGGAAAGCTTTGAGCAGGAGGGTGGTGGGATTAGATCTTTATGCTAAGATTTCTTTTTTTTTGTGACAGAGCCTCAAGCTGTCACCCTGGGTAGAGTGCTGTGGCATCACAGCTCACAGGAACCTCTAGCTCCTGGGCTCAAGCGATTCTCCTGCCTCTGCCTCCTGTAGCTGGGACTACAGATACCTGCCACAATGCCTGGCTATTTTTTGGTTTCAGCTGTCATTGTTGCTTGGCGGGCCCAGGCTGGATTCAAACCCACCAGCTCAGGTGTATGTGGCTGGTGCCTTAGCCGCTTGAGCCACGGGCGCCGAGCCTATACTAAGATTTCTGTGCTAAGACTGTCAGAGATAAACTGGTGGTCCCTGTAGAGGATAATTTGGGAATAAATTGGGCTCCATGAGGTCAGCCCTGGGATCTCATCCTGGCTCAAATTTTGGCTCAAGGAGCAGAAAAGACGATAGAAGAAATACAGCCACTCTCTTTACAAAGGGCTTTTCAGCTGGCAACCTTGGCCCCTTCCTCCTTAGTTCTGTTACGGAAACCTATGGTTGTGTGTGATGGTGCTCAGACAGTGAGGAAGGGCAGGCGGGAAGAGTATGGCCCTGGAGGGAGAGATGAGGGAGAGATGAGGGGTTGGTCGCCCCTCTCTGAGGTCCCATCACCTTCCTTCTCCCTTCCTAAGGTTTCCAAAGCTGCCACGGGGGTGGTGTTTATGCCACAGAAATCCAGGCAGTGCTGCTACCACGCAGGGCTTTTGTTTTTCCTGGTTGTTAGACCTTTACCAGCACACCACTGTCTGTCACATTTGTGAAAGGACAGTCTCACAGCCCACAGCCACAGTGTACAGCCTGTTTTAGTTGTACACTGAGGAGGCTAACGTTTTTCTAACTGAGGCTTGACATTTCTCCTTACCTCAGCAGTGCTGGTTCTGAACTTGCCTCTGAGTTTGAGTTGGTGGCTCTTCTCTCTCCCTCTCCTCCCTCTGCCCTCCACCCCGACAGTGAGTTTGCACCGTGTACATTCATTCCCCAGCCCCGGCACGACTTCCTGTCCCTCCTTGGCTCCTTTCCCACCACCCACTTGGCACGCCGTTCATTAGAATGGGAGGTGGAGAAAGTAAACCAAATGAGTTTTGCTCATCAGTTGCCGATCTGGGAGATGGCTGGCAGGTTATGTAACCACCTGGGTATGATGGAAGCATTCTGGACGTGGAAGGAGATCTGGGCTCAAATCCACACTTTCCTGCTGGGCAGCCACGTGACCCCCGCACTTCCCAATGCCTTTGAAGTTCAGTGTTACTTACGTTGGTGAGGACGGTGATCATGCCTAAGACAGGTTACTCTTAGGAGGGCACGCGGACGCTCATCAAATGTCCTAATTCCTTTCCTTCCTTAGGTGTTTTCTAGATATAGAGGGACTTTATCATGAGTGAAATTCACAGATTTGCTTTGAAGAGATAATGGAGAGTCAGCTCAACACACAATCCTAAGTTTGCCCACCCTGACCTGAGAACAGCGCCAAAAGACCACTATCCAACATCTGCCTCAGCTGCCCTTCAACACAAGAGCCAATCTCATGGCTCCAGAAAGCTTCTGAGCGCAGGGCTGAATGGAAGCTTTCAAAATACCACCACGTGAGGTTAGCATGTTGTGCCCAGAGTACCGCAGACCCCCAGGGAGCCGAATCTAATGCAAGAACAAAAGAGTTTTTATTATAGGAACTCGAGTTTGGGCCCTCTGCCTGGCGCAGCAGGTCTCCAAAAGAGCCCCGAGGATAGGGCGGTCAGGTATTTATGAGGTTGGGGTATGGGAACAATGGGGCTCCCCTGACTGGTTGGGGTCCTGTTCCTATAGCTTATTAGGATCAGCTTTGGTCAGGGGAGTTGGCCGCTTGTGATTTGTATAGCTTATCTGGGAACTGAGCTGGGCTATGTTATTCAAAATTGCCACCATTGGTTAAGATGGAGCCGCCTAGGCCCTGTGCCTCATGGTCTTTCAAGCATGGTAGGACGGTGGTGGTTTTCTCTGCTCTCTTTCCATTCTCAGTAGTAATAGCACGACTTCTGCAGCAAGGCGTTCTCCATCCTGCAGGAGCTTGTCCTTTACTGGCTGCTGGTGGGGAGTGAGGAGGAGGAAGTGGATGGGCCTTGCAGCTTTCGAGATGCGGGAATTATCTCTCGCCTGTAATCACCTCTGCCAAGGGCCAGGCTTGCTCAGGGTGGGTGGGTTTTTGCCCAATTGTTCCAAGTCCCACCAGACCTTTCTTCCCCAGGTCTAGCATGTTGTTTCCTAAAGGGTCCTAGGACATGGCAAAGCAGGGCAGCGTCAGAGAACGAGGCCAGGTGACGCTGTTTACCTGACCTCACCTGCTGCCACCTAGTGGCAGGGAGAGGAGGAAGCGATGGAATGGACCTTACCACTTAGGGCTTAAAAGTGGCCCTCAGCAAAACTTCCTTACTGCTCTCTTTCCTGCCAACCCCCTAATCTCTCATTGTGTCCTTCTCAGACCCCTCTGCAGACCCTCGCTTTTCATCGGAGACACGCATCCCCACGGGATAAGATACCTCCTGGAGCCTTCTAGAGCCTGCCACCACCACCATCGCTGGTAACAGTTCAGTCCTCTCCTCCTAAGCCCTGGAAGATTCAGAAGGGGATTCCACAAGTGAGTAAGAGGGTTGTGGGCACCTCGGCCTCTGAGTGGGAACGTTTTTATGAGAGATGTTTGCTGTCACTATGGCTTTGTCGGAGCCAAACTACTCATGAAAGATGTAGGTTTTGCTCTGGGCTGATCCAATGGGCTAGTGGTGGCTGAGATAAAAGGATTCTAGAACTAGAAGCCTAGAAAATTCAGTCCTACTATAGGGAGAAGAAATAAAAAGCGCCAACCAACAGAAGAAAATATACCCAACCTTACTTATAATCGAAAAATGAAAATTAAAATGGTATAGCAAAAATTTCGGGAAATAAACCAATGGGAAAACAGAAGTACATCCTAAGTGGTGTGTAACCATCCGGTGTTAGAAGAATGGCACCCTCACTTGCCCAATGACCCCAACATGAACTGCTCCCTTGTGCCAGGTCTTGCAGCCTCTGCCCTCAGCCCGCCCTGTTTTAGGTAGTACAGGCAAATGCCAATGTTTGGCTGGTTATCTATTGTTTAGCTTTTTGTTTTTTTCATTTCACATTTCAGTCTTTAGATTGGCAGAACTTTATTCTGATCCTGTCAATATCAATAGTCGAGGAAGGCGTGGAGCACAGACGCTCATATCGTATACCTGGTGAGGGTATAAATTTACCTGCAAACAGTTTTTTTCTTTTCCTTTTTGCTTTTAATGGTTTGACCTAGTTTGTTTTACCAAACTATCCATCATTCATCATCCTTCCCCAGAGCAGCTCTTCATTCTCTTTCTTTTCTTTCTTTCTTTCTTTCTTTTTTTTTTTTTTTTTGTGGCAGAGTCTCAAGCTATTGCCCTCGGTAGAGTGCTTTGGCGTCCCAACTCACAGCAACCTCAAACTCTTGGGCTTAAGTGATTCTCTTGCCTCAGCCTCCAGAGTAGCTGGGACTATAGGCGCCTGCCACAACACCCGGCTATTTTTGTTGTTGTTGTTGTAGTTGTCATTGTTGTTTTGCAGGCCTGGGCTGAGTTCAAACCCACCTGGCTTGGTGTATGTGACCAGCTCCCTACCCACTGAGCTCCGGGTGCTGCCTCTTTTTTTTACTTTAATTTTTATTAAATAATAATTGTGTACATTTATGAGTTACGAAGTGATGATTTGATATGCAATGTGGAATGCTTAAATCAAACTGATTAACAGAACCATGACCTCATTTACTTATTTTTTGTGGTAAGACATTTATAATTGACTCTTAGTTGTTTTCACATGCATCCTTGCACTGTGCAAATTAGACGAGACCCCAGCAAATGCCCTCCCTCCTCCTCCCACTTGCTCTCCCCCGTTCCCTCCCCTTTCTCTCCTCTCCCTTTCTTCTTTCTGGTCTGTATTTGCGTTTTATCGTTCATATGAATGCACAAGTGGTTATATATTGGTTTCATAATAATAGTATTGAGGACATTGTATACCTTTTTCCCCCATTCTTGAGATATTTTACTAAGAAAAAAAGATGGAGACCTCACAGCTTTTATGTTTACCTGCAGTTGGAACATAGTTCTCCTATTGCTTATTAGCCACAGCTGGTCTTTAATCCAAGGCCGATTTGCCCAGACCACCTTCATGTTCACCACGCCCTCCCTCCGAGGTCAGCCGGTGGGGGCTGTGCTGCCCAGGTCAAACCTGGAGGAAGTCCTGGAAGGGTCACACTGTACTCCCGCCGAGCAGGGCTGTCAGGTAACTATGGCTAAGATGCACTCCCATTTCTCTCCTCCTCATCATTGTTGCCTGAGAATTCCTTGGAAAATCTCTAAAATAGTTTTGCATAGAATGGGTGCTCGGGGCCCTCAGTTCCCACCCAGGCAGGAGCTTCCCCTTCTGCCTGGCCCTCCATACCCTGACTTGACTCTCTGCCTTTCTCTACTGTCCCCTTCCTTTCTGTCACAACACCAGCCAGAGCATAGACATGCTGTCTGGGAACCATGGCGGGGGGACAGTTGACAGGCATGTAGAGGAATAAATAGAGGAGGAGGAGGAGCTGGAGGGCACACCCCCCTCGCAATCGGAATCTGAGTTAAGGAGCCTGTTTCCTGCTGCTCCTGAGAAAGCCCTTTGGAAGACATTTGCTTCTTCCTCTGTGGTCAGAGAACAAGACTCCCTTTCTCCTGGTTAAGGAATCCCAATAGACTGGGAGTGAAGTAAACTGAGTCACGGAGATAGAAAGATGGACCCCAATTTGATGCAATAATTGATAAAATTTATTACACCTACAGGGGGCTGTTACCACAGAGGTATGAAGCCCCGAATGCCAGGCGGGCAATTCTTTTATACTATTTTTCTTGCGTGGTCAGCAAAGCAAGCTAGCGTACAGAAGCTAATCATAGCAGTTAAAGCAGGGTCGCAGAGTGGGGGGTACATATTGGTTCATGTATCATAAGATACATCACAAGTTCATTACTTCATGGTTCATACATAGTTCGGGGTACAAGGGACAGGCATAGGAGCTGGGTAAGTTTCTAAGGAACTCTGGACTTTCCACCAGGGGGTATTGCACCAGGGGCTTCTTTAAATTATACCCCTTCCTTCCTTCTGTAAGCTTATCTCTTCTTCCAGAATTTAGCTCCTCTGCCCTTGTGGGGGCTGGGGCTAAAACACAAAACACTTCCCCTTTGAAGGGTAAAGGATTTGTTATATTCTTTAAATCTATGGGTTGGGGGCTTAGTAGCAGGGGTAGGGGGCTTGGTGCAGGGACAGGGGGCTTGGTTATTACAGGAGGGGGCAAGGCAGAAGTAGAGTTCACCACCCTCCTTGTGAGGAGGGGGTTGCTATGCTGCAAACCCCTGAGAGCAGATGTTCCTGAGGGCTGGTGGCAGGGGTTCCTTGGGCTTAGGAACAAAGAGGTAGGTGGTGGAGGAAAAGGCAGGGCCTTTGGGTTAGTTTGGCTTTGAATGCAGCCGCCACCGTTCTGGTGTGCAGTGCTGGTCACCTTCCATCTCTGAGCCTGGTTCCCCATCTGTAAAGTCACCCTTCTTGGGGCTGACTCTTCCATTGGGTAGAGGGGCCTATAACGTGCCCTGTCATGTAAGTCATTGTAACTGTGACCAAGTGGAAATAACATGTCCCAGCATTTCCTTCAGTAGGAAAAGGCTGATCTGTTGGGCAGATACTTTTTTTTTCTTTGTAGAGACAGAGTCTCAGTTTATTGCCCTCGGTGGAGTGCCCTGGTGTCACACAGCTCACAGCAACCTCCAACTTCTGGGCTTAGGCGATTCCCCTGCCTCAGCCTCCTGAGTAGCTGGGACCACAGGTGCCTGCCACACTGCCCGGCTAAGGGGAGATACTTTGATCTATGCTTTGGGACAGAAGCTGAAATTTTAGGAGGACCTGGGCATAGGCGGGGCATCTGCTGAAGCACTGGGGGGTGGTGTGGGGGGGGCGGGGGGGCGTTATGTACAGAGGCTATGGGAGGGGAACAAATGATGTGGTGAAAGACTGTGAGGAACAGGTAGAACCCAGCCTGGGACCACCTGCCCCATGCTCAGTTTCTCCGAATTCACAAGGTGCCCATAGAAAAGTGAAGGTTTTGTGGCTGTCACGAGTAGACAGAGGCAGGCAGCAGTGAGCTCCCTGGGGGTGGGAGTGTCAGAAGAAAGCACCAAATTCACAAAAATTGTGTGGAGGACTGTGGACTCTCATAGGTTGAGGATAGGAGCTCAGATCCAGTTTAACCAGTTTGTTGTAGACTCAGAAGTTATAAGGGACGTCTCCTAACACCCTGGCCTAGCCAACATCACCATCAATGCCATCTTCATCATCATCTTCATCATCCCTATTTAGGAGGAAAAGAAAAAACAGGTTCAAATGAAGTGCTTTGCTCAGTCAAGGTCACATGGCACCAATGGTGACAAAACTGGTTTTAAATTCCCTGCTGCCTGCTTCCAGCCTGTGGCAGTTCCCTCTGAGCCAGGCCACCTGTCCATCATAGAAGACTCGTGGTCTCAGGTAACAGATGAGGAAATTCATCTCAGGTGTTGCACAATCTGCCCAAGGGCAGAGCTGGGCTCAGTGCAGAGCCCTCAGGACGGGCAGGAGAGGTCAGCAGCGTGCTGGCCACCTGCTGGGCCCTCAGGACTTGGGGACTGCTTTTTCTTTGGACAAATTGCTGCTTCACGTATCTGGGATGAGCGCCCTCCCTGATGCTGTCTGCTGACTGCGCTAGCGCCTCCCCTCTACAGGGCTGGAGATTCGGGTGACAGCACTGGGCACAGGGAGCCCTGCCCCCAGCCCCTGGCCTGACTTCGCAGCTGCACCTGCTTCATTCTTGTGGAGCCTGGTCTCATGTGGTCACACTTCAAAGCATAATCACACATAAAAAGGCTAAGTTTAGCGTTCATCAGACAATTGCTGAACACTAAATCATCAAATGATCATTACCAACTCCAACGGGATGACCAAGAAGAAGTGATCAGGAAGACAATGGCCAGTTATATACTGTCATCTTATTTCAGAAAGCTTATGTTCTCCCTCAGCAATGAATAAGCCCAACTTATGTGTTCCTGGCAGTCTTTACTGGAGATCGTTGATAGAAACAGCAGCAAGCGTTACATCGTGGCCTCTCATTACATGTAGTTTTGCCCCCCACTGCACCCTTCCAGGACTTCATTATTCAGACAGCAAATGTTTCCTTCTTTTATTCCTTCTTCCCCTGATCATGAAATATCACCAACCCTGTACCTGAAACCCTAGAATACAGATGGTTTGGACTTCAGAAAAATTGTTCAATATTAGAATGTCACACATTTTGCATATTCCATAATCTCAGAGTTCTGAGGGAGCATCTTTTCATTAGTTGAAATATAAGTATGTCCACACTAGATGGACAGACGTAGACATAGACTCGTAAACTTTACAAAGACTCATGACAGTTCAGGGCACATTTTTGTTGCTAAATGAAGTTATCACTAACTTTATGAGAAACTTCTATTTTGAAAGCATTTTTGGATTTATGAATTATAGATAAGGCATTATAGGCTTATCTAGATGCATATATATATAATTAGATAAAAGTTGGAAAATATAGAAAACCACCAAAAAAATTCACAACCCTACTGGTCCAAAGTAATCATCAACATTTGGTCTACTTCTATATATTAAAGATACACATAAAACACACAAACATATGCATATATGTGCATTTATCCTCTCCTTTAGAGACATAGATAATATCCATATTGGATTTTTTTTTACTTAAATATGTAACATAAGCATTTCTCTATCATATTAAATATTCTATTATGTATAGCCTAATGTCTGTTTTGAGTTATATTATTATTCCATAACTTATCAACCATTTAGGTTGGTTGTAATTATATAAATAACAATGTGATGAACATACTTATCCATATATCTGTTGGTATGTCTCTGATTTGTCAGAATAAATTAATAGATATAGAATTGCTGGGTCAAAAGGTATACGAGACTTCTTTTTCTTTTTTTTTTTTTTTCAGATAGACTCACTCTGTTGCTGCAAGTTGCAATACAATGGCATCATCACAGCTCACTGCAGCTTCATATTCCTGGACTCAAGTGATTCTCCTGCCTCAACCTCCCAGGTAGCTGAGACTATAGGTGCCTACCCCCACAAGCAGCTAATTTGAAAAAAAATTTTTTTAGAGAGTGGGGTCTCACTATGTTGCCCAGGCTAGTCTCAAACTCCTGGCTTCAAGTGATCCTCCTGCCTTCACCTCCCAAAGTGCTAGGATTATAGGAATGAGGCACCACACCAGGCCTTAAAAATTTTTTTTGTCAAAATTTTACAAAAGAAACTTGTTTTGGGGTTTTACCCTAGCTCTTTTCTCCTCCCCGTTTTGATTTCCTATGACTTTTGCATCTCTTTGAGCTTGTGTGTGTCCATCAGGTAGCTCCCACTTATTACTGAGAACTTGTGTGTGTTTTGCCATTCCTGAGATACTTCCTTTAGGACAATGCTCTCCAGTTCCAACCAAGTAGTGCAAATGACATTATTTCATTCCTTTTTATGGCTGAGTAGCACTCCATGGTATATACCACGTTTTTTAACCCACTCATGAATTGATGACCACTTAGGTTCGTTCCACATCTTTGTGATTATGAATTGTGCTGCAATAAACATTAGAGTACAGGTGTCTTTTTGATAAAATGACTTCTTTTCTATTGGGTAGAGGCCTAATAGTGGGATTGCTGGGTTGAATGGTAAATCTACATTTATTTCTTTGAGGAATCTTCATACTGTTTTGCACAGAGGTTGTACTAATTTTTCATTCCCACCTTCAATATATAAGTATTCCCTTCTCTCTGCATCCATGTAAGCATCTATTGTTTTGAGCATTTTAATGAAAGGCATTGTAACTGGACTAAGGTTATATCTCATTATGGTTTTAATTTTCATTTCCCTGATAATTAGTGATTTTGAGTATTTCTTCATGTTTGTCTATCTCCTTTTGAAAAACTTGTTATGTCTTTTGTCCACTTTTTAATGGAATTGTTTATTTTTTTCTTGCTGATCTGAATGAGTTCTTTGTAGATTCTGGATATTGACCTTTTATCAAAAGTACAGTTTATGAATATTTTCTCCCATCCTGTAGGTTGTCTGTTTATTCTGCTGAATATTTGCTGTGCAGAAGCATTCTAATAATTCCCTATTCATTTATTTTTGTAGTTGTATTCACCTTTGGTTATAAATTCTTTGCCAGAGCTGATGTCCAGAAGAGTTTTTCCTACATTCTCTTCTAGAATTTCATGATTTACCTTTAAGTCTTTCATCCATCTTGACTTAATTTTTGTCTTCTTCTTCTGCATGCTATCCAGTTTTCCCAGTATCAGTTATTGAATAGTCTTTCTTTTCCAGTATTTAAAGATTAAATAAAGATTTACTGGATTAAATAAAGATTTACGGGAATAAATCTTTTCCAGTATTTATTCTCATCTGCTTTGTCAAAGTTAAGTTGGTTGTAGGTAGATGGTTTTACATCTGAATTTTCTATTCTGTTTCATTGTTCTATGCCTCTGCTTTTATATCAATACCATGCTGTTTTGATTATTAAAGCCTTGTAGTATAAGTCTAGTAATGTGATTCCTCCACGTTTGTTATTTTAACTTAAGATTTTTTTGGTTATTCAGGTTCTTTGTTGTTGTTGTTATTCCAAATGAAACATAGAATTATTTTTTCTAGATCTGTGAAATATCATTTTGATATTCTTGAGATGGATTATGTTGAATCTGTAGGTCACTTTGGGAAGTATGAACATTTTTAACAAGGTTGATTCTACCGATCCATGTGCATAAGATGTTTTTCCATTTGTTTTTATTGGCAATTTCTTTCAGCAGTGTTTTGTAGTTCTCTTTGTAGAGATCTTTCACCTCCCTGATTAAGTATATTCCTAAGTATTTTATTTTCTTTGTAGCTATTGTAAATGGTATTGAGTTTTTTATTTGACTCTCAAGTGGCTATTACTAATATATAGAAATGCTACTGATTTGTGGGCATTGATTTTATAACCTGAGACTTTGCTAAATTTAATTATCAATTCTAGGAATATTTTCATGGAGTCTCGGGAATTTTCTAGACACAAGATCACATGGTCAATTAAAAGCAATAGTTTGACCTCCTCTTTCCTGATGTGAATACCCTTTCTTTCTTTCTCTTTTCTGATTGCTCTGGCTAGGACTTCCAGTACTATGTTGAATAGAAATTTTGACAGTATGCACCCTTTTCTTGTTCCAGTTCTTAGGGGAAATGCTTTCAACTTTTCCACATTCAGTATAATGTTGGTTGTGTGTTTGTCATATATGGTTTTTGTAATTTTGTGTGTGTTCCTTCTATGCCTAGTTAGTTGCAGGTTTTTATCATGAAAGGGTGCTGGATTTTATTGAATGCTGTTTCTACAGCTATTGAGATGATCTTGTGGTCTTTGTTTTTGCTTCTTTTTATGTGGTGAATCATATATTGATTTGCGTATGTTGAAACATCTTTGCATCCCTGGATAAAACCCAATGTTGACGTGCCATTGAATTTTGTTTGCTAGTGTTTTTTTTTTCCTTTTGAGGATTTTTTGCACCAATGTTCATAGGGGATATTGGTCTGTAGTTTTCTTTTTTTGTAGTGACTTTTCCTGTCTTCGTATCAAGGCAATGTTGCCTTCATAGACTAAGTTAGTGAGGAGTCCTTCCTTCTCATTGCTGTAGAATAATATCCGCAAGATAGGTCCAAGTTCTTCTTTACAGGTCTGATCAAATTCTGCTGTGAATCCATCTGGTCCAGGGTTTTTTTTGTTGGAGGATTTTTTTATTATTAAATCATAGCCATGTACATTAATGCAATCATGGGGTACAATGTGCTGGTTTTATATACAATCTGAAATATTTTCATCAAACTGGTTAACATAGCCTTCATGGCATTTTCTTAGTTATTGTGTTAAGACATTTATATTCTACTCTTATTAAATTTCACATGTACCCTTGTAAGATGCACCAT